>JAOXOE010062321.1:0-31599 GCA_028565055.1 Phoeniculus purpureus | reverse complement strand
AGCAGAGCCTGGCTCCATCCTCCTGACACCCACCCTTCCCATATTGATCAATATCCATGGGGTCACCCCTCAGTCTCATGTTTTCCCAGCTCCAGAGCCCCAGCTCCCTCAGCCTTTCCTCAGCAGGGAGATGCTCCCCTCCTGCCATCATCTCTGTGGCTCTGCGCTGGGCTCTCTCCAGCAGCTCTGTGTCCTTCTGGAACTGAGGGGCCCTGAACTGGACACAAGATTCCAGCCGGGGTCTCCCCAGGGTAAAGCAAAGGGGGAGAAGAACCTATTTCCATCTACTAACCAACTCCCTTCTGATCCACCCCAGGATGGCACTGGTCTTCTTGGCCACAAGGCCTCACTGCCGGCTCCTGGTCATCCTGCTGTTGGTGTTCAAAAACTCACAGAACATGATAAATAGGCCTTGCAGTGGTGGAGCGGGGGAAAAAATACAGCAAAGGTCCAGCTACTAAGGTTTGAAAGGAAAATATCTAAGAACCTTGCTCAGTCTGTAAGTGATCATGCAGGTAAAAAGGGCTGAAGATTGAGCTGATTCAGTGGAGGGACTGAAGCAAGACAGACACAAACAGTGCAAGCTGTTTTCACGTCAACATTCAGTGATTTTCTAAAAATCATTTCTAGTTCAAACAGAAAATTCATTACCAAAAAATTAGTCACATTACAGCAGGTGCCAACGAGCCACAGCAGTCCTTCTGGCTTACTGAGCCTTTATCCTGGTAATGCTGGTGAATTTCTCAAGGCCTACACACCAAGAGGCAGTTTTTCCTAAGAGAGTGATGGCTAAACCCTCTGCTTCTCAAAAAAATGTGCCCCTATTATTACAGCTACATTTTTAGGCCCCCTAACATCTTATAACCTTCCTGTCTTGTATCACTGCAAAAGCATTTTAATCTCTCATCAGCTGCTGGTCAAAAATTTTCCATTATATTGTCAAACAGTAGGAGCAAACCATCCATTCTCTGATCTGATCCATCCAAAGCTCCATGGAGTGCTGCAGCTTGCAACAGCCTGCACCACAGTCACAGAATGACAGAACACTGGAGATTGGACCTCAAAAGATCATCCAGTCCAATCCCCCTGACACAGCAGGATCTCCTAGATCCAGTCACACAGGAACAGTCCAGGCAGGTTTGAAATACCTTCAGTGAAGAAGACTCAGCAACCTCCCTGGGCAGCCCCTGCCAGGGCTCTGGCAGCCTCCCTGGGGAAGAAGGTCCTTGTCACACTGATGGGGAACCTCCTCTGTTCCAGCTCACACCCACTGCCCCTTGTCCTGTCACTGGGTGCCCCTGAGCAGAGCCTGGCTCCATCCTCCTGACACCCACCCTTCACACATTGATCAACATTCATGGGGCCACTCTTCAGGCTCCTTTTTACCCCAGCTCCCTCAACCTTTTCTCAGCAGGTTGATGCTCCACTCCCTTCATCAGTCCAGAATGACAAACAGAGAGCAGGTGCTGAAGCTCTTCTGGGATGAAATGACAAGAGCCCTGCACACCTAACAAAACCCAAGAAAATGAAAGGAGCACTCACTACCACAGCTGCAGATATTTCCTCCTTCCCTACCTACTATGAGCTTACTGGTTAGAGTTATCCAGTCCTTGCTTCACTGGAACATGAACAACCGTGAAAGCTCTTCCCAGTTCCTCCACCAGAAAGCAGTGTGACCTCCACCTTTATTCCAAGACTTGCAGCCAAAGGCAGACACCAGCGACTAAGCTCCAAGCAGATTCAGGAGACCACACCCTTGGCCCTGCCACTGGCTGGAACACAAGCCACTTCTCATTCCAAATACTGTCCCAAAATCCTGCCAGCACTCTTGTTTTCTAGTTGAAAAACACTTCCACATCCATCTACGTTCTGCACCGAGTATTTGCTGGTTGGTGAGCATTTAGTCTGTGCCACTCTGCAAGAGGCTACAGATCGGGGTGCTCAGTGCACCTACCCACTCCTCAGTGAGGCCAGCAGCCAGGCCATGTGAGCGCACCCAAACCCACAGCGCAGCACCTCTCTCCCAGCTGTCACACACACTCCACAGCCCAGACATCCACTCAAAGCCGCAGAACGAAACCTCCAGCTACGTTCACCAAAACCAGTCATTAACAGATCTGGGTTGCTGTAGGGTTTTCAGGGGTTTGTTCTGAATGCAGCTTCTTTGCGATTTGTGCAAGTTCTCTCCCTGGACCCCTCCTCAAGGGGGTCCTGCTCATGGAGTTCGGAGATGTCCTACAGCTTTCTTAGCATTGGTCTAGGTGATCCTGCTGTGGCAGGGGGATTGGATTAGATGATCTTTCAGGGTCCCTTCCAATCCCTAACGATTCTATGACTCTATGAAACAAACAGTCCAAAGTGACAAAGCATCTAATGAAAAGTCCTAACAGAGAGGATCACGTCTGTACGAAGGGGCTGCTCAGGGGGGTTGTGGCTTCTCCTTCTCTGGAGGCATTTCAAACCCACCTGAACTTGTTTCTGTGAGACTGGATCACAGAATCACAAAACTTTAGGGATCGGGGAGATCCTGCTGCGGCAAGGGGATAGGATTGGACTGGACGATCTGTCAAGGTCCCTTCCAATCCCTAATGTTCTGTGATGCCCCACAGTTGAGGAAACAAACACTCCAAAGTGACAAAGCACCTAATGGAAGGTGCTAAGAGAGGACCATGTCTGTGCATCAGCCAGGAAGTCAGAAAGTAACCTGTCACTATGTACAAACCAGAGCACTCATTAATAGCTTATCACCAAGTTAATGTCGCTGAAGATACTCTCTCGTTTGGCTCTAAGAGCCCTATCTTTGTAAAATGATGTGATGCTACCCTGATCCTGCCTCAGCCCTCTTCAGGCCTGCTATAACACAAATAGAGAACGTGACATATAGAGATGATTCAGCACTAACTAAGCCTCATGGAAAAAGCTTTCATGGTAGTAGAACTGGGCCTCTGATGTATTCAATCAAGTTATTAGATGCTTCTACTTAAAAACCTTGCCATATGCTCCTTCCACAATCAGCTTCGCTCACTTTCTATCACACACATTATTTAGTCCAATGCTGACGTCAGCCCTGCTCTGAGCAGGAGCCCAGAGCAGACAACCACCAACAAAAGCTGGTCTCCTCCAGCCTAAATCATCCTCATGTTCTACCAGATATGCCTCAAGAACTCCAGTTATACATCGGTCGCTTGGCACACAACACTCTGACTCTGGGTCTCGAGTTACATACATTTAGCTATCCATTCGCACAGAATCAATGTGGCTGAAAAAGACCCCTGGGATCATCGAGTCCAAGCATCTACCCTACAAGTCCATCCCTAAACCACATCCTTCAACACCTCACCCAAATGATCCTTCAACACATCGAGGGATGGCAACCCAACCACCTCCCTGGGAAGCCCATTCCAGTGCCTGATCACACTTTCTGTGAAAACATTTGTCCTAATATGCAGTCTAACCCCCCACTGTTGTAACTTGAACCCATTCCCTCTTGTTCTATCACTAATTGCTTGTGAGAAGCAAGCACCAACCTATCCACAACGTCCTTTCAGGTAGTTGTGGAGAGTCATGAGGTCTCAAACTAAAGAGCCCCAGCTCTTCCAGTCTTTCCTCATAACATTGATTCTCCAGGCCCTTCACCAGTTTAGTTGCCCTCCTTTGCACCTGCTCCAGCACCTCCACATCTCTCTTATACTGAGGTGCCGAGAACTGGACACAGTACTCAAGGTGTGGTAAAGATTCCTCACCAAACTTCACCCAAAGTCATCTTTATAGTGTAAAAGGCACAGCTTTTCCTTCTGGTTCTCCCCATCTGAACAGACATGCAGCCCACAAAACCTGCTTTCACCCAGTCTGATCAGCACAGGGACATCTACAGCCTCTGAATGCACCAGTCACACAATCCAGTGTCTCTGTCATAAAATCCTATCAACAGAACGTAATGAGTTTCAATCTGTTGTCACTGAGGGGATTGAAACTACAGCCTGAAACAGAGGATTTCTCTATGGAAGGAAAAGGAGCGAACAGTCAGTAACAAAGCACCACCTTCCCACCGTGCAAAGCATCACGCCTGCTGCCGCTGTGATCACCACTATTTTAACACGGAAAACATTTCTCTAACCAGTTTGTTTCCTAATGCGCTCCATGCAAGCTCATTTATCTGCTTGTTAAGACAAATTACACCTACAAGAGCCACTCTGGAGGGCATCAAGTAATCATTCTTGCTTATTTGTCTACATGTTTTAAAACATATGGCCAAAAAGACACGAGAGCGTAATGCATGGCTTTAATAATAAGCTGAGGAAATCAAAACCAAGTGATCCAGGAGGTACTGTCAACAAGACAGGGCCTTAAGACAGAATCTTTCCATATTCGTCAGAATCTCTCACTGACCCATAGACTCTGCTACCTCTACACAACTCCCGGTTGAGACATCTAGATACCCAGCCTCTATATACTACAAGCTTCAAGGACTGCAGGAGAGGCTCTCTCCTGACTTTACAGAATCATTCAGGTTGGAAAAGACCCCTGGGATCATCGAGTCCAACCATCAACCCTACTCTACAAGGTCACCCCTAAACCACATGCCCCAACACTACATCTAAGCATCTTTTAAACTCAACCAGGGATGGGGACTCCACCACCACCCTGGGCAGCCCATGCTTCAAAACAGTTCTGTGCATCCTTTACCCTGAACACCACCACAAAGGCAAGAGAGATACAGAAGTTTTAAGGGCAGCCTGCTTTTGCCACAGGACCATCACCTCATCACCATAGGAATGGAAACCTCAAGAGAGAACTGCCTGACAGATCCCCTGCAGAAGGGGACACATTTTGAAACCAATGCGCCTCGGCCACTGACAAAGAGACTGCAAGGTCCCGCTCCACTGCAAAGCCCCACTACCCCAAGTTGCAGATGAGAAAAGGATGGCATGAAGCACCGCTACGACAAAAAGCCAGATGACACCCCTGTGTACACACATACTACCTCCAACCACAAGAGGGCAAGTCTTGTGTACATCTTGCAACTTAAAGCACTTCATTTTCCTTAGCTCCATCCGTAACTCGCAAACTCCTTGAGCAAACTTGCTACCTTCACCAAGATCTGGCAAATTTCAAGACAAATCACTTGTGCAACCAGAAAGTGACTGCAAGATAGCACAGGAGACAGCTGAAAGCAGGGTTGGAGACTGACTTTGTTCCTATAGAGGGAAGTACCATCCCCCCCACACCCCCGCAGCATTTTACACACTCAGGTTTTCAAATGTCACTCAATGAATTAAAATAAATTGATGAGAAAAGCACACAAAGAGAGCCCCTTTCACAGATTTACAGAAGATTAGAGATTGGAAGGGACCTCAAAAGATCATCCACTCCCATCCCCCTGCCACAGCAGGATCCCCTGGATCCAGTCGCACAGGAACACGGCCAGGTGGGTTTGAAACGTCTCCAGAGAAGGAGACTCCACAGCCTCCCTGGGCACCTCCTTCCGTCTTCAACACAAATGCTTCTACAGTGAGGAGGAACTGGGTTTCTCCTCATCAGAACACCCAGTGGATGTCTAGCAAGCTGTGTAGAAAGGAGAAGGTGGAGCAGGCCTCTGCTTTCATGCTGCTGAGTGGAAATTTTATTGCTCAGCCTCTCAGCTCTAGCTATAATCATGAATTAAATATAGCTCATCCCCACTTGTCTTGGAGCAGAAGCACTAAGAAAAATAAATTGAAGAAAAAACAAACAGAAGCATGAGGAAAAGACGCTAGGAAAAGGCTTACTTCTTTTCTAAACCACACTGTGAGCAGAAGTAACATCATACCTTAAACAACTCTAAGAAGGAATTCTGAAGACCTCAGAGAAAGAGTAAGAAACACACACTTGACAGTTACTTGAACTTAAAAGCTCAAAAGTAGACAGAACTGAATTTATACTCTTGGAATTCCAAAAAAAAATTGGAAGCCTGTATTAGTTGAAAGGAGGGAGCAGAGTGGCAGGAAAAGATCATGGTGCAGGTGCCTAGCTCACTTGCATCAAGCACTGTGAGCCTCTGCTTCCTTTCTGTGTTTACACAGAAACAGCTTCCAGCAGAGGCATGTGGTAGTAACCCACCTCTCCAAACAGTCAGCTGCTCACACAGGATGTCCCATCTGACTTTGACACCTGATTTGCCTTGAAATGAAGCGCCTACAAATATTAAATGAGCTGCCAACTCATTTACTTTCAGGAGTAACAAACTGCAGTTTACGATAGAACTCCATTTAGGCAACTGGCCTTAGGAAGCAACATGCACAGGAGAGAAGATGCGGTAACACTTAGTCTGAATTCATTAAGAAACAAACAATAAAACCCCAACACCTTCTGCACTCCCCTCCTTCACACACACAGGTCCTTAATCAAGGAGTAAAACTACTGTAAAACCCTTGAATTTCTATTTACAATGATTTTTTCACTAACATCAAGGTCATAAATTTCATTTATAGTGGTTTAGGAAGGCACGAAAAAACACCTCCCACAGGATATTTTACAGTCCTCTTACAATCAACAGCTGTAACAAAAAGAGGATCTGCGAGAGTCCCAGCTTTTCCTGTAGCAGCCAATTACTTGTGTGAGCACCCTGTGAAACAAATCATCACTACAACACAAGTCCTTTGCATTTTAGTTCCACACTCTTGCTATAATAACAGGCTCAAGAAACCACTCAGAAAAAGTCCTAACAGACAAACAGTGACCAGATACCCCACTCACGTATTCAGGAGCTAGGTGAGTACAACCAACTCTTAAATCTTTAAGGAAACCAGGTGCTTATAAACACTATTGACAGATATTAAAAGAGGCTATCAAAGTCTCAACACTGTAAGTGATACTAAAACTTCTAAGGTTAAATCTCTTCCTTCTTTTTAATACAGCTGACCGTGAGACAGACATTTTTAATTAAACATGAACATAATGGTTGGACTCAATGGTCTTTTCCAACGTAAACAACTCTGTGATTCAGTGAGAAATTAAAGCAGGCACACATGCTGACTGACACTGGTTAACTTGTAGAGCAGCACTAGCCTGGGGAGCAAAAGGGGGTGCAGAAGGAACAACAGACACTCTGAACGTTTCTGTTGATATGCCCAGGACTCAGGAGAGCACCCATTTTTTCTCAGCAACTGCTCAAGGAACAGCAAGGATACCAGTATCTCCTAATACTAAAGCTCTTACTATTGGAGGCAACACCCAGTAACAGAGCTCAAAAACCCCAGCACAAAGCTTTTGTTGGTGACAACTGCAACCCATTTTGTTTACAGAGGTTCCCAATTATCGCCCTGTGCATCTACCAAGCCTCTGTTCACAAAGCACCACACTCATTAGTGTTTATTAAGAAGTTTCTTAACAACAAAAAGCAACCAGCAGAGTTATGGGAAAAGGACAAAAAAATTTCACACGTACTTTCCAGGAACTTGCCCAAAGTCAGCTCCTGAAGCAAGAAAATAGAATGAGCAGCAAGAAGTTAGACAGAAGAACGTCAACACAATCCACGAGTTCTTCCCCTCCCCCACTCCGTGACAACAGACACTTAAAGAATTACAGGTGGACCACGGCAGCAGCAAGCCAAGAACACCGAGCTCAAGGTTACTGGGGAAAATACGGGTTTTATTCCAGAAGGACTACTTGCAACACCTGCTGTGGGTCTACAACTTGTCCCACTTCAAAGTGCAATTACACAGAGTTGAAAGAGCGAAGACTGCTTTGTTGACACTAAAACTACTTGTCTTGGATCAATACCAAACGTACACAATCCTGATCGATGTTCTCTTCAGCCTGCCAAGGCCTCTCCAGTCAAACACTGCTGGTCATTGCTGCTACCAACACCCTGCTGCTGCCTGGGGGCGGGGGGGGCGGTTAGGAGAAGCTCAAGTGCTCGACGAGCTGCCTCCCTCCTCAGCGTGAGTAACCTGACAGGGCTGGGCGTGCTCGCAGCTGGGCACACACAGCCTTAAGGCACCGAGGGCGCTGCCGGAACAGGGGCCCGTTCACCCCTCGGCTGCGAGCGAATTCACACGGGTCACTGCGAGGGGAGACGGTGCCCAAGAGGCAGCTGCCAGCCCCAGGGGCGTGAGGAGCCCCAGGCGCCTCGGGGCCGCCTGACAGGCATCGCCTCCCCGCTGGGACCCTCATGGACAGCGCAGGGCCCGCGGCCCCGAACGAGGCCCGGTCCTACAAGCGCTACAGAAGCCCCTCACCAGGAGCGCGGGGGCGGACTCCAGGGGCGTCCCCGCCGCCGGGCCGGGCCGGGCCGGCCTCACCCCCCCGGTAGGCCGCAGAGCGCCTCAGGGCTGCGGCACCCGCGGCAGACAGGAGCCGCCAACAAGGCCGACGCTTGGCCCGCGGGTTGGGCCTGCTGCCGCAGGGGCGGGGGAGCGGGGAGGGGCAGTGGCGGGCCCAGGGAGAGGCCGGGACAGCGTTACCTGCGCTCCCGGACGGAGAGTCCCTCACGGCCACAGCGACTCCTCAGCCCCAACAACACAAGATGGCGGTCGCGCCGCCACGCAACGTCACGTGAGATCAGGCCCCGCCCCCTTGCCGCCGCCGTGAGACCCGGATGGGCCGCGGCCCTCCCTTCCGTCTTCCTTCTCCTCCTCCTCCTCCTCCTCCTCCTCGGCCCTCATGCAGGCGCCGCCCGCGTGACGACAGCGCGAGCTCAGCGGGCGGGGCCAGGAGCAGCCGCGCGCGCACGGCCCCACCCAGTTCCCGCCACGAGCGCCCCCTGTAGTAGGCGCCCGCGCATCGCACTCTCCCCCTCCCTCAACACCTCCTCCTGCGGCCCTGTGGGAAGGCCCTGACGGCCCCCAGGCGGCCCCAGAGCACCGGGTACCCTCACCCGGAGCCTCCGCTCAGCCCGACACCCCCTTCCCCCGCCATCCCCCTGGTCAGGAATCCCCGCCTGTGGGCAAACAGGTGCTAAGGGGCCAGTATGTGGCGGTGGCCAAACGCCGTCACCAGCGGTGGCTCGGCCCTTCAAGGACAATAAAAAACGAGCTCCCACGTTTCTTCCCCTAAAAACGCTGTTTTATACTCAGTCTGTGGTTCCCACAACCCCTATGCGTGCGTGAGGCAGAGGAGGTTCCCTCAGCCTCAGAAGCTGTTGGCTGCTCAGGCGCTGCTGAAGGCAAGAACCCTTCTCGGCTGAAACCAGTTCACTCCCGTGATGATTCCTGCCCTGATCCATAGGAGTAAATTCTTGTCATCACGCACTGAATGGCGGCCTGAAGTGGTACAACGGCGACCATGGGGGATTCTTCGGAGCTGGTGGGTCGAAGGCCCCGGGGCCTATTTATAGCCAAGAGCTCTGTAGGATCACTTCACCCAAAAAGCCTTGGGTTGAATTTACTCCTTCAGGAGGCTGCTCTGTGATGGCAGAACTCCCCAGCACAGGGTTGGCTTCTGAGTAGATGCATTTGATCACCCAGTTGCTGTCACACAGCTCGAGCCCACAGTCAGCTGGAGAGGAAAGCGACGCAGTGCTGCGCTTGGAGCGGACCCTAACACCTTCCAACTTCGCTGCACCAGTGACTGCTCACCGAATGCAAGCCTGAGCACTCAGAAGGATTTTCACAGGTTTGTATCTGAGATGGGAGAAGTCGAGCACTTGGGGAAGTTCCTTTTTATCCCCGTTGGCACAAACGTGCTGCCCAGGGAGGTTGTGGAGTCTCCTTCTCTGGAGACATGTAAAACACACCTGGACTTTGTCTGGGTGATCCTGCTGTGGTGGGGGGATTGGACTGGATGATCTTTTGAGGTCGCTTCCAGTCCCTGGCATTCTGTGATTCTGTGTAATAGACTCAGGGGATCAACCCAGACTACACTGCATGTCATTTTATCAGGCGTCTGTGGAAACTGATGTAGGAGGTGTGTGATTTTATATTCCTTACACTTTGATCTGACTTCTGTAAACCCTTTCTTAGCATTGGTCTAGGTGATCCTGCTCTGGCAGGGGGATTGGACTGGATGATCTTTCAGGGTCCCTTCCAATCCCTAATGATTCTATGATTCTATGATTCTATTCTGAGAAGGACAAATAAGATTCTACTATTCTAGCAAAAGTAGGTATTTTTAATCTTACACAGCTCCAGAACTATAACATGCAACTTTTAAGCATGCTCTATACTATTTGCACCCTTTAAAAAAATATCCCGTAAAGCTTTCTGTGATAATTCTCAAGAAATCACCTCCCACAGACAAGAACTGTCAAAGTTAGTATTTTTGGCTCATTCACCTTACTCATTTCCTCACAGCTCCTAGAGCAAAAAAACCCCCTTACAACCAATAACAAAATTACATAAAAATTATGTTTTGATTCCTACAGTCTCAAGTGTAGCTGCACATACTTTAACAAATTCTCCCTCTTCTTGTTGCCATTAGGAATAATCTTTCAGCTCATTCTGCCCTCTTCCATGGCTTCTGAGTTCCCCCATTAAGCAGAGTTGATGGCACCAAACCATTAGCTAGTTTAAAGGTTGCTTAATATGTCTTTCAGCCTAAATTAGGTCAAAACAATTTCGTGTTAAAATGCTTTCATCTCTATGCTCTATTAGCTTTTCATCCTTTCTGTTGAAGCTGTGGTGCTGCAGAGCAGGCAATATATGTTTCTTGATGTCAGGGGAGAGATTACATGAAGAGAATGAATTTTTTGCTTCTGCTCAGATCAACCGAAATACGATTTCTCTTCAAGTCTCTGGGAGGAAAGAGACTGGAGGTACAAGACTGAGATGTGATTCGAAGTGAAAAAAATAGTGTGTGTTCCCTCCCTTTTCCCCCCTCAGTCTAATTACATGTTGATCAGTAAAATAAGGTACCAGAAGACAATACTAAACCCAAGGATCTAGTGTCAAGCATCTGCTGTAACTATTAAAGTGTCTCCTTTGCTCTTCAGTAACCAGTAACTGCTTTAGCTCAGGAGCACAAATTCAGCACTCGGGAGGTGGAGGAGAGGAGAGGAAGAAGTGTAACTCCAGGTCAAAAGAGATTAAATCTGTCCATAGGGTAATTGTCCTGTAGGTGCAGACTAAAGTCGGTGGGTCTATGCCTTCCACTTCCTGAGTGAGAGCTGTAACTACAATATAGAAAATATAAGATGAGGGAAGTGTATTATCTCCATCATTCCTTAAAATGAAAAATTTGGTTAAACTCATTTTTTTGGGTTGCAGCATCTATCTGGAAGGAGAAGAACCTGGTAATTAACCAGAAGGTAATTAACTAGTGTGTAAGCCTAAAGGAGAGGCAGAACATACAATATCTCTTTCGTTACTTCTTTTTTCCCTAAGGAAAGCCTTGGACAGAGATGCTCGCTTGCCTGAAACAATCATTAGCCAAATTCAAGAGATTGACAAGGACCATTTGTCTTTCCCATGACTTTTTTATATACATATCTTATAAATATTACAGTACTTACATGAATGAAAGTATTAAATGATACAAAAGCAATGGAACTGCTTTGTCCACTTGTCAGAAAATACAGTAAATGAAAGAAAAACACAACGGGAGAAAGGGAGTTCAGGGGTTTAAAATTAGCAGGAAAACTAATCCTCTTGCTTTTAGGTTTGGATCACGTTTTTGAAAGCACCAAATGAAATAACAGATTATTCAATAGATGCAGAAGTTTCTAGAAAGTTCACATCTGTGGGACTGCAGCGGAACAGAAGGAAGATTGAGAGACAGGAGCAGGTAAGGTTCATGCCTAAATTGCTCACGTAGCTATCTGGCATTTAATTCATAGTCTGTTTAGGACTATGAGGATTAAATAAGACTAAATATGATCAAAATCTGGCCCTTAGCAGTGCAAGTCTGATAGGCAAAGTTATTGCAAGAAGTAAATTTTCCTGGAGAAAACCCCACAGTTTCCTGCAGTAATGGCAGGAGCTCTCACCCACAAGATGACAGCACCTGCTGGGGTTTAAACCACTGCATCGCACTCAGACCAGCTTTTCTCTGAGCAGAACAAGACGTGGCAGGACTACAATTAGCCAGTGGCCTTTTCACGACTGGGCTTGAACACATGAACGAAACAGCAGGAGTTTTCATGGAAATGATCCAGTACAAACACAGCTTTCTGTTGCCATAGTAGATACAGAGCTTCTGTCTTCTCAGCTGCACACAAAGGATGGGAAAACAAATCGCACAGTATTAGAATATTTATACTCTGAGGCAAACAGAAAAAAATAAACTAATGTGTTTATGCACATGCAGCTAGCCTGGCTTTTCTTGGCGTTTGTCAGGGGTTTTCTTCTTCTCCATGTATCAGTGTTGATTTTTTCCACCGACTTTCGCTGCCTGTGACATGAGTTTATTAAACATGCAGGAACAAGTCCTCTTTTATATTAATAGGCTGTTTTCACTTTGCAATAAACTGATGAGCTCCTGCATTTTTGCCAAACAATTTGATGTTTTTAGAAAGAGACTATCAGACCTGGAAAGGTCACGTTGTAAGGAAAATAACGTTCCTTGTTTATACCGCTGTGTCAAGATATTGAGTAATACTGACTGATGTGGTGATTTCCTTATAGAGAGGCAGCACACCCCTTATGTAGTGGTCTACTGAGTCCTTTGAGGTGCTAACAGATATGCTTTAATAGGTTTGTGAGTGTTTTCAGGCTAGCAAGGGTTAATACGTGCTCTGAAATCATTAGTTCAGTTGGTGGCTTTGCTATTTTGTGGTGGTTTTCTGTTCCTCATCACACATACCTCACATCTACCCACAGGAAAGAAGCTAACCACAGGAAGGAACAGGGAAGTTTGCCATCCTTTCCTGACCCCAATATTTAAGTTTGGTGCAGCAAATGTGATAATTTTATCATTGCTTCAGACATGATGACTAGTGTCTCCAAACCATTCATTTAGCTTGTCCTCCCACTCTCACTGCCTCTTGCTCTGCCTGTAAGATGCAAAAACAAAAGAACAGAATATGTAAGAGGTGATATGCACAGTATCTTACTGGAACAAAAACATTACTCATCACCTCTGGAGAGCTTGGGGACTCAGAGGAAGACGACAGTAGCTTTCTTGTCTGTTCAGGAATTGTTTGACTCTTTACCTGCGGTCTGGACAGGAAATGATGAGGAAGATTTCACAAGGATCTCTACCAATTTGTATTGGAAGTGTAAAATCAACTTTTGCTCCTGTGGAGCTGCACTTTTATGTAGTGTGCAGCTCTCTGCCTTATCACAGGGTATTTTATAAGGACAACGTTATTATCTATGTCAGCACAAGGTGCAGAGAGCACTTTGCTCCATGACTAGGTGAAGTGGCGCTCGTTGCCCTGAAGCAATCCCGCTGCTGAAGACAATAAAGAACAAATGCACGAGACTAAACTCGAGTGATTTTTTAATTTTAGTACACACACTAAAAAGCTTTTCTGATGATGCTGTGGTCATTTACAGGAGTGGTTCAAATGCATCAAATAGCTTTAGTTCAGTAACTTTTTCAGACAGAGCTGAAGATTGTCTTGATAGCCAAAGGGTTAGGCCACTTGTTCAGTGTTCACAGACTGAGTGTCTATGCTTGAGAACCTGGAAACTACATTTCAAAGTGTAAAGCCACCAAGAGATATACTGTGATGGGAATCTGTTACAGACCACCCGACCAGGATAAGGAAACAGATGACATTTTTTATAGGAAGCTGGGAGAAGTTTCACAGTCACTGCCTCTTGTGCTAATGGGAAACTTCAGTTTTTCCTGTTGTCTGCTGAAAATATAACATGGCAGAGAGCGAACAGTCTCAGAGGTTCCTGGAGTGTGTGGAAGAGAACTTCCTGACACAACTGGTGAGGGAGCCAACCAGGGAAGATACCCTCTTGGACCTGCTTCTTGTGAACAGGGAAGAAGTAAAGTTCTTGTGGGAGAAGTAAAGGTTGGAGGTCATCTGGGGCACAGTGGTCATGAGTTGGTTGAGTTTTCAGTTCTTGGAAAAACAAGGAAAGGGACTAGTGAAACGGTTACCTTAGACTTCCGGAGGGCAAACTTTAGCCTGTACAGGAGACTGATTGACAAAGTCCCTTGGGAGGCTGCCCTAAAAGATATAGGAGTCCGGGAAGGCTGAATATACTTTAAGATGGAAGTCTTCAGGGCACAGGAGCAGGCTGTCCTCATGAGACAAAAGCTGAGCAGGTGGGGAAGGAGACCAGCTTGGCTAAGTAGGGATCTTTGGCTGCACCTCAAGAACAAAAGAAGAGTCTATGACCTCTGGAAGAGGGGGGTAGGTCTCTCATGAAGACTTTAAGGATGTAGTTAAACTCTGCAGAAAGAAAATCAGCACACAATCTGATGAAAAAAATACTGGCTGAGTGGATTGGCCAAAAGAGTGGTGGTTAATGGAGTTAAATCCAGCTGGTGGCCTGTCACAAGTGGTGTTGGGACCATCTCTGTTTAACATCTTTATTGATGGTCTCGATAAGAATATAGAACGTATCATTAGTAAGTCTGCAGATCACACCAAGTTAGGTGGGAGTGTTCACCTGCCAGAGGGTAGGGAGGCTCTTCAGAGAGACTTGGATGGATTGGAGCAATGGGCCAATGTTAATGGCAGGAGCTTCAATAAGGCCAAGTGCCAGGTCCTGTTTAAAGATCGTTAGAATGAAATGTTGAGGGATATGTTTTAGAGGTGAACCTGTAAGGTAGGGTGATGGTTGGACTCAGTGATCCCAGGGGTCTTTTCCAACGAGAGTGATTCTGTGAAAAACTTCAACCTGACTTCTGACAAAGGGCTATAAAGATTTGAGAGCTCTGCAGAGCCTGAGAGCCACCAGGCCCCTGACGCCATCTGTGCCCCTGAGGCACAGCTGAGAGAAAGTCCCTGTCTCTCAGCCCACTGGCACTCTGGCAGTGGGGTGCAAGGAGAAGCAGCAGCTACTGATGCTTTCCTTCAGCCCTCTCCAGACAGCAAGCTGTTAAACAGAAAATCTTTGTCCTTTTTCTTTCCCTCTGGACAGAAATCCTGAAGTTCAAACATGTGGTTTGAGCCAATTCTCTCCTCTTCTCCTCTCCCTACCTTTTTCTAGTTGGGCTGCCAAGCTGAGAAAAGCCCAAATATTTACTCAGATTTTGTTTTACACCTTGCCATCCCCTGCTGCCTGAGCGATGTTCACAGAGCAGTATGCAACACCTGCAGTACCAAACCTTTTCATTTAGCCACCAAGGCTGAAAAGCTTTGTTTTCCCAGATAGAAATTAATTCTGATCCTAAAGCACCAGCAGAATCTCATTTTTCATTTCTTCTTCATTGAAGTCATCCTCAAATGCTTTATAATAATGTCCTGCTTCAAACATGACGTTGAAAGGTTTGCCTATTCATAAATTCGTTATTTACATTAGCAGAATAAAGCAGAGTCTGACAACAGAAGGATGAAAAAGAAAACAATTTTAGTCAAAGGATCTACAGCTTTGTTTTCTTTCACTAACACCACAAATAATTGAGGATCATTATATAACTAATGAAGGCACAAGACTTCCAACAAAACCTATCTCACATTTTTCAGGAGTTTGAAGATTAAAAAAAAGAGAATATTGTGGAAGAGAAAAAATATTGTGGAAGGGGTTTTGAAAAATTTACCTTCTTATGAATGTGATAATTTGCAGAATAGCAAACCAGTAAAAAATACGAGTCAAAAAGCTCTGAAAAGTTGATATCAGACATAGTGAATGGACCACATTCTGCACTAACTTGCAGCCCCATGTCAATTTGTTAAAAATTCACGTTAAATCATTTTCACAGGGAGCATGAAGATGATTTCAATATCTTCAAATATTTTTTGAAATGTTAGGATCTATAAATGTGTCTAACAACACATTTCTTTTTTCCAACATCTTAACTTTTACAAAGGTATATTTACATTTTTCCAAAAAAGAAAATTAATTCCCAGAGAAAGAATTTACTATTTCATCTTCTGAGGGGTATAGTAAAGACACCAAGGAGGCTAAGAAATTATGGTGGGGCAACTGAGATGGAGAGGAGAAGGCTTATCAGTTCCAGAAAATGTCTACAGATTTCAAACATTTGTCCCGTTCCAAACTAAAATAAAAGTGTGAAACCTACCAAAAGTTTATGACTGAACCCTTCACCTGAAAAATGTGCTTTGGATTCAGTAATTTGCTTTCAGTGAAACTTTTTTTTTATGTTTGGCTACCTTAGATTTTATAATGGAAAGTGTTCTCTGACATAAAATAATTTGAAATTTGGAAAAAGTCAAAAGAGAACATTTGTCAGAGATTGAGAGACAAAAAGGTTCAGAAACCAAGCCACCTCCCAGTGCAACCACCTCTTGTCACCCAGCTAGATATCTGAAGGTGGCAGCTAAACCAGCTTTTCCAAAACCATGTCTGTGTTCCTGCTTTTCTTCACTTCAGTCTACTCTTCCAAATGATAACTTATTCTTCCTGTGAGAGCGATTTTTTCTCTCTTGAATTTGCAGCTTTGCATGCAATTCAGAAATGGGAGAAGCGTTGCAACCTGTTGCTCAAGATATTGTGCTGTGAGAGATGGTGCATGGTCTAACCATACTCAGCAGAGATACCTTTTGCCTTGCCTACAAGCAGTTTAAATTTTCAAATCTGTCATACTTACTATGCTTCAGAAATGTCCTTGAAAAAAACTAAATTGTGCTGAAGAGTAAGGGAGTGTTTTCTCATAGAGATCCAAGAATGACAAAGTCACAGAGAGGATATTTTAGACATATAAGGAGATGTTTTAGACATCTGTTCATAGTTGTAAGTATTATCATAAGCAGCTGAAAGATTCACTTGAATGCTTCTGAGCTTTTAATAACAGCATCACATGAAGAGATTTCTCAATCTTTGACTTCTGGGTTCATAATTTAGAACATAAAATAGCAGAAGATTTTTTGAATCGGTGTGCGATACTCTTTAACAGTGCCGTCATATAATCCCAATCTCAACAGCCAAATAAGCCTGTAATATTTCAAAATTAATCAATGAATATTTAAGATTCAGAGTGATTTTCATTATTGATGAAAAAACTCATCGCATCACCCACGTGTCTACTTTTCCAAGAGGTTCATGAAGCAAGATTCAAATTCCCTAAAAGGTCACTAGTAACTGTCTAATTGCATCTTGTTCATACAATTTACAGGACATAAGTATGAGCTACATTTCTGTCCAGTTTAATCTCCCTGATCGTAAATACTCTGAAACTTTTGCTGTCTTAGTTACTTTGGGGAAATAAAAAAGCCATTGGAAGCAGGATCAGGGCAGGGCAATGTTGTGGTTTGAACTCCATGTAGATGTTATATCAGGCCCACCTTTTCTGGGGTGGGTATAGTGGGTAGGGCAATGAAAGGTAAAGTTCTCAACTTTGGGTTAAGATAAGGATAATTTACTTGAACAACACAAAGAGAGATAAAATAATAATAATAGTAAAAGTGAGTGATACACAGTCACTCTCACTGCTGGGCTGGACTGGGGCAAACCTAGTGAACTGCACCTAGCCCTTGTGTTATGGATTCGGGAATGGTTTTTTTCCGATCTGGTGCATGGCAGCAGCGTGTGCACAGCGGGGAGGCAATGGTCAGAGGTGTGGAAGTGAAGTGGAGAGGTGGCTGCCACAGAGGACATGTTGAGCAGGTGGAGTAGGCCAAACAAATTTTAGGGTCCCTATCTGGGGATAAGGATTTCCTCTTCCTCTCTTCTTTGCACCCCCTCCCTTTTTGTGTGCTGTGGGAGTTTGGTTTCAGCTTCATTTCAGCCCCATACTGTGGCCTCTCTGTCCGTCTGCGGCTCTCTGTCCCTCTTCTACTTCATGCCCCACCCTCCCACTCCCCTTTCCCCTTCTCTTTCATTGTCTCATCTTTATGTCTTCCTGTGAGCTCGCACCAGCCATAGGAAAATACTTAGTTTGAGCACTGCCTAACATACTCTATTCTTCCATTTTTACTCCTACCTCGTCTGTGGCTTTTAGCATTTGTTTGGAATTAGGACTTAGCGGGTCTGAGCAGGGGGAGGGGTGGACTTGAGTAAGGAAAACACCCTTTTTTGTATTTTTTTTCCTGTTTCTTTTTCCTTTCCCCTTTTTTTGGTTCTTCTTTTCTGTTTAATAAAGTCTCTAAAATAGTTCACTAAAGTTTAATATTTTTAGTTCCAGTTTCCAGAAGTGTGTTTACCTCTTCTCTACACCTAGAAGACAGAAAATTCCTTCTGCATAGTTGGGCAGAATATAAATTCTGTGGGCTAACCCACAGCTTGTGAGTATATGAAATCCCTTGCAAGTTCACCTGGGAGTCAGTGCATATAGTACCTCTTTGTTTAAATAAGGGTGAAATGAGATGTAAGCATCAATCACTCATGGCCCAGGTAAGTCCTCTGAAGTGACCTTTTCTTCAGTGATCATCTTCTCCCCACATGGAAATCTTGCTTTGCTTGAGATTGAGAAATTAACAGAATGCATCAACAGAAGAAATTTCATATTTGATGCATCAGCATTTTCTGACTTAACATTGTATTGAACAGTTTTTGGTCAGACCTGAACTGCGTTCCATTTCTCTAACTCAATTAAATGCTCAGCTTCCAACTCTGCAGACCTGTCATGTTCTTGTGCCCTTTTGTATCAGCCCAAGTGAAGCTGGTGGAAATATTTTTTGGCTTAAAATTATTCCTGATTTATAATGTTTTCAGTACTCGCAATAAGAAAAACATAACACGCATTAATCTAAAGCTTATGCGTGTGCATAATTCAGATGGGTACTCTTTTGTTAAAGATAAATGAATGATGCATAGCTTTTTAAAGCCCTTAGACAACTTCATTTTCAAAATATATTTTCCTTCTGCTTATTCTGATGTTTTTTAAAAAGCCTTGGTAACCAGATGATAGAAGTAACGGGAAATGCCATTTCATGTGAAACAATAGGGGGTGTCTGGATAGGTGATATAAGGATTTCTGCTCTGAAACAGCCTTTACAATCTGCACTGACAATTCTTAAAATAACTGCACTAATTTATTGTTGCTTGAATTATTTTACATAATAACTATTTACTTATTTGCTTTTACAAATAAATGTATTAAGAGTGTTACATGAAATAAAGGAAAAATATGTAGAAAAAGTTAAATAGAGATAATAATAAATCCTATAAGCCAAAGCTATATGCTTTTCTCTTTCACCCAGCAAGCATTTTTATCACCAAAAAGCCTCCTTGCTGGTGCTTATACAACTTTAGCTCGACTCCAGAAAAAGGTAAACGAGGTGAGGATTTTTTTGAGCAAGGTCTTTGATAAGGCTTCCTTTGTTGCAAACAAGACCTTGAGAAGAACAGCATACAAACAAGTCTAGCATCAACATTAAACAGTAAGCATGTTCCTAATACTCAGAATAGCTTAGCTAAGATCCTCAGCACTTGGGTTACCTCTAGAGGTAAAAATTTCATCCAAACAGCAGTCCTAGTTTTCTGAGTGCGGATTTTAGACTGTCTCGTCTTGAGTCTTAGAGCAAGCCACCTTTCCTTAGGCTATGAGCTTGCTGGACTGTTTTGGTTTTTCAAAATTTTCATCCTCACAGCAGGGCAGTTGGTCACAATTTGGCATTTATAAGCTAAATGTTATCAGAGCCTCATCTCAGCCCTCAGTCAGCTGCTGTGTGAGCTGCTGCTGACTGATAGTATCAAATAATCAGCTCTCCCATGCATTTGATCCAGGAGTTTGTGTAGGTTCCTTGCTGAAGCAAGGGCCTAGGTCTGCTCTTTGAAGACAAAGTACTCCCTAAATATGAAAAGACTATCTGCAAATTATTGAGATAAAATCATCATTCTGCAGTGGAGGAGATAGAAGAGACTTCTTTTGTGTCTAGCATTGGCAGAACTCCAATCTCTGAACGCTATTTATATCACCATGAGCCAGAAACAAGAGTAGCTGCTCCATCAGCTTCTTCTTGAAGATTCTTCTCTCACATACCTCCAGCCAGTAGAGAAGCTTGGAGAATAAATAACAAAAGAGAGTGTTTAATACCCAGTCTTCTAAAAATGACAAAGAGAATTGCATGTGTACCCTGGTGACATCATTAACATCTGTCTGATGGAACATCTCAGGATCATATGAAACCTTAATTGTCATCTCAGGATGGCCTTTTTGCCTCTTTGCCTCTTCCACAACAATTTTGAATCTTGCCATTTTATCTCTCATAAGAAAAGAATACATTTTACTGTTATTAAAATGCATTTAATACACAACTGCTTGTAAAAATGCTTTAAATAAGCCCCTTAAAATTTTGGCTTCAGCTGTCTCTAGCACTAGAACTGGAAAGCCTCTGCTTTAGAGTGCTTTATTTTTTTTATTTGGAAAATAATTTGAGAATGTACGTGCTGTTTTTTCCAGAACTTTTTGTTACCTGAATAATAAAACTGCTGTTCATTGAAACAGAGTTTATTATCATGACAATGCTCCTGCAGATCTGTAGTCTGTATTGTTATGGGAAATCAGGAAACTGATTTTTAGAGATCATAGGCTTGTAAAACGGATCTAGTTAGTACTATCCTTGCACATTTCTATCAAATATATGACAGTCTTTCTCATACACAAAGGCAGTTGTACTAATTCATGTTGCACTTTTAACATTAATTATTTTCAAGGACTGTACCATAAATCCTGTATTATTTGTACATAATTATATCTGGGCTTATGTCTTTTTAGGATTCTGCTTTTATATTCATTGCATCTGTGTTAAATAAAATAAACCAACATGAAGAATACTAAAGGATCTGTTCGAGTATTTTCTGGATTTTATTAGACATAAAATGAATGACAAATTTTCCCTATTCAGAGGAATATTTTCCATCATCTTGGATCTGCACAAATATGTAGGTTAAATTTGGATTTACTTTTTTATCCTCTCTGCTCCACTTCCTTACAAAATGAGTACATTTATTTTGCATAAAATGGAGCAAAGTTGTTCTCTAGCTAAGCTGAGACTTCAGGACAAACTATATTGTAATGGTTAAATGTAGACATAACTTACCAGGGTAAAGAAGACTCTGAGTTCACAATACCAATAAAATCAATGGACAAAAGTCAAAGCAAATTGAATTCTGTATTTTGCTATACAAAAACCTGCTAGATTCTCTTAGCAAATACATTAAACCCCATGAAAATCAACCTCCTTTAATCCCCTCTTTTCTTCCTTGTACCCTGAAGTCTGGCTGGGAGTTACAGTTTTATTGTACTCTTAGATACAATTTCAGGTTGTTCAGAGGAGCTGTGCTAAGGTTGTCACAGCAACCTAAGACAAGAATTACCTTGCTTTTGCAGATTCTAGCTTCAAACCAAGTATTATTGCCATATGAGGGGAGGCTAAACTTTGAGAAACTTTATAAAAGCCACATGCTTATTAATTCTTCCTTTTGCTATTGACCTTCTAAGCTCCAAGAGCTCAAATCAGCAATTTCACTATAGCTGATACAACAGCTTACTAGGTTGCAACTAATATTTACTCAGCTGGATGAAATGCACAGCTCAAAAACCAAATTCATTTGTCAAATGTTATTCAAAGATACTTCACTGTCCCCTAGATGTTCGATACAGAAGCAGAGATTAATGAGTTCCAACGGCCAGGCTGCCGGTCTATTCTTTTGCTCCCCTACCTCACTTAATGACATTTTCTTCCAGTTTTGTTTTTAAGGCTTATACAGTTCAGCGATGTGTGTGTTTGTTCACATTCCAGAGAGACCAGAAGAATAAACAAGTATCACACTTGTATGTATTTCCTTTCCAATAAAAATAAACACCAAAATATTCGCTCATCTTAAAGTTGTTCATTCAGTGGTCACAGAGTTAGCAACTGTGGACTGACTTCTTCATGTCTTCATTTGTTATCTTTCCTTCAATCCGTTTGACTGGATGTCCCCAATATTGCTGCATTCCCTGTGCATGTACAGAGCCTGATACTCATTTGGTTACAGCAAGATTTGTTTACACATCTGTGGCAGCATAAAAAGATCTTAAAGTGAATGGGAAATGTTCCCTAAGCAGCGTAAAGGAGCTTAGTTGTAAATGAGAACATGATCCTCCATTATGATACAGATGTCTTTATCTCACAAACATAATCCATATGAAGAAATCAAAAACAGTACAGACGGCAGACTGTCCAGATGAAATCTAATTTCTTTTCAGAAACAGGGCATTGTCCTTGTGGTCCTATTAGTTCAAATGCAGAAACTGACTCCACCATTCTTCTTTGCCCTGGGAAACACTTGAATTTTCTTTTCCATGAATTTGGGTTTTTCCATGTTGGTTTTTGTTTTTCTTTTTGTTTTTGGGTGTTGTTTTTTTCTTGTAGGGATGTACACTGACATTCTGCTAGGCAGCGATTGAGTCACTAACACATATGCAAGAGGGAAATTTTACATCTATGCTCATGCATATACATATACACTTGGTTTACCTTAAAGATGGCACTTAGACACTTATTTTGGTAGGCTTGTTTATTGCCTGTGTTGATCGCTTCTCTGTGATCACAGAATCACAGAATTATTGAGACTGGAAAAGACCTCTGAGGTCATCAAGTGCAGCGTATAATCTAACATCACGACATAGGGTAGACCATGGTACTAAGTGCTACATCCAGTCTTTCCTGAAAACAGCTTCAGGGATACTGACTCCACCGCTTCCATGGTCAGTTCACTCCAATATCTGTTGTGATGTCCTACACAATTCCACTCTTCAGAGCAACGGTCCTTGCTGATTTGGAAGAGCTCAAAGTCCTTCAGCCTGTGGATATGGTAGTCAAGAGCTATTAGATGGCAGATTCTGAGCCTTTACATTAAAAAAGTAAAATCTTATTTTGTTAAATTTTATTCCAAAATTTCATTCTGCAGTTGGATTGTGGTAGGAAATATGTAATAGAATTTTCCTCCAGAAATGTGATTATTATTATATAAATAAATAAATAAACAGTAAGTGCAGATTGCACATATGTTCTGTCTTCTGTACGTCTGTGTTCTGCAGCTGCTTTCTCACATTAAGAGAGACTTGGCAGTTTTCTGTGTCTTGATCAATAATGCAGTATAATAAGGCCACAATGGTGTCTGGAGAGATGCTGAGCAAGGATCCTAAAGAGATATCAGAATTTGCAGTAAATAAAAATGAGTTATTCTGTTTTCTTCTCTTTAGAACAGTAGAATATTTTTCAAAATAAAATGTTTATGCACTGAGTGAATGGGAATGAAGATTTTTTTGGTCCTTTCATTTGAATTCTAAATTAATTTACATTTGTTAGATGTTTTATTTTCCACCAGGTAATGTTCAAAGTCTAAAGGAGAAAATGGACACCTTGATCATGAGAATTCGTTAGTCTGAGATCATGAAAGTAACAGGCTAGCAATGAACTCTTGAGTTCATCTTATGCTTGAGGAAAGTGGTTTACCATTTAAAGAAAACACAACAAAAGTACTACACAGTGGTGCAGTCTAGATATGTTTTCAGTTATAAAAATATATGGCACTTTTTAATGGTTGATAGATTGCATTCTGAGATTTCTTGGCCTGAGGCATTGGGAGATTGTTGTGGCAATTTGTAATGTTTGACTTGTAATTCCAAGCTGAGTTTCTGTGTGAACAGGAAGGATGGGTTTAGAGCTTCCAGTTTCAGGTTTCTGGCTCCTCTTTGCACTTCACTGAACTTTTGGTCTGTTCTTGGGAGAGCACATCACTGTGCTGAATGTTGTCTCAATCTTGTGAATGGAGAGAGCAGTGGAAGGAAGGTGTCATCTGCATTCCATGATGTGCTGAAATGGAAAGAATTTTTCCTTTGTTCGTGGCTGTAGGAATTGTCATGCTGGAAGTGGAGGACTGGCTTGGAAACACATGGAACAGAGAATTGGAATTTGAAAGGCTGCTGATGCTGAGATACTTGCGTATGAATTGAGTGAACTCCATATTTCTACAAGTAGCAAGAACTGCTGGAATTAGAAACCCATTCGACTCAATCCATTTGTGATTCACTTCATCGAGACTGTTAGATAAACCTAGTTCCAAAAAACTTAATTTATCAAGAATTGTCTTGCTAACTTTGATCAAAGAAAGACTTTTTTCTGGCTTTTTAAATTTGTCTTGCTTAGCGTTGGCTGCAATTCACAGATGGACTCAATTCAAATGGTTTTGGAGAAAATAGTTGCCTAATTCCCTCGGCTAAGTGTCACGATGCAGTAGGTATATATTTTTTCATTTTTTTAAAATGAAAGATATTTAAAGAATTGAAACTGATTTCAGATAGCCAATTTCTGGCTGCCTCCAACACATGGTCAACAGGTGCCTTCACCTAGCCCTGAAATAAACAAAGACAGATCTTCAGTTTTCCATGCTGTGAGTGTGACTGTCACCTTATTCAAGACAATCTATTCTGGTCTGAGCTAAAACAGAGCCAATTCTGTTCAGTGATTTTTACTTCTCAGCTCAGCCTTTTCTAAGTAACTGCTCTTTCTGCAGTTAACATCATATTTTTGTAGCCAGTGTCTACTTCTACAAGTGATAATGTTTGATGTTTACAATTATTACTAAGGATCAGGATGCAGAAAGGCTCTTGCTTATACTTGTATCTATGAAGACAAAGGTCACTGCTAAACCTTATGTGCCATGTTGGGGGTACCTAAGTTAGAGGATGCATCTGTGGGGAGAAATAGACAGGACAGGTGGCCCTATAGAGACCAACAGTGTATTTTCTTCTATGGTTTGCTCATTACACAAATGACTCCGATACATTAAACAATACAACTCCTAAAGCTGTTGTGATCCTTTTGTTCCCTGTGCTCTGGCTGGGAAACTGTAACTGTTGAACTCACTGCCCATATGGTTAGAAACTATTTTTAAAATGAAAGACAAAAGCTGAGGATTTAGTGTCTTTTATTTTTTAATATTTTTGAACCCACATTGCCCTTTAAATCATATAGGTCTTTTATTTTATATCTTCCTAATATATTTATGACAAAGATAGTGGGTTTTTTTCTGGGCTTGTGCTGTTAAACAAAACAAGAGAAACTCTTTTGATGTCCTTTTATGGTCCTCTGCCAGTGTGACGCAAAGACTGCTGCCCGTAGACACATGAGGTGCATAGCTTTTGTTTTTTTCAAGCAATGCAGCAAATGTTTCATTCAGTCTGGTAGCTGCCCATAGAAACACTACCTGTTTCCATCTTTCTGCAAACCACTTCCCTACTGACAATTTTGCTCATCTTCTCTAGTATAGGTAATAATTCCACATACAAATTTCTGTGTTATGCCTGGCCAAAAGCCAAGTGCATACAATTTTACATCTTTCACTTGCTTAGATACTCAGCTGTCTCTGTGAAGACACAAAGCAGACTAGTTTGGAGTGAATGATGTCTGATAAACACATCCTGCATGTAGCGATCCCAGATTTGGTGATCAGATTTCTGACTGTGACAGGTTGTTATTTGTTGAGTGATAGTGACAGAACACAGTGCACATATAGCTGATTTATGTGCTATCACCACACTTCCATAAAAACTTGATTTTGTGAAGATTACTGTTAATGAACAGGCAGCAATTATTCCCATTTGCCTTTGAGCAATGTTTATTAGAGAGATAACTTGGTGGATAAGTGGGATAACTGACTTAGATAAGCTCGTAAATGTATTTGAATGTGTTTATACCTGCAAATTTTCCCTTGAATATCTGTGGGTGTGTACATATATATATGAATAAAAGCTTCCAATTAGATATTAATATAATTTCCAAATTCATATGATGTCCATATTACTTCATCTATACTGATAGATGTCTGTGAATGATATATATTTTCTTATGTGTTAATATAAATTAATAAATTAATATATACATGGTGATGGCACAGGATGGACTCAGTGCAACCTTTGGTTCTTCGCTAGTTGATAAATTGTTTTGCAGGGACAAGTTTTAGCAGGAGGCTGAATATTTCTGGGGTTTGGTTTGTGCCATAAGTGGTACACAACAGTTTCATACTTTGTAGGAAAACTTCTTCAATATATCCGCAGAAAACTTGTGTCTCTTTTTAGTCCACTCTAGTCTCTCCAAATTTCAGGTTTTCAAATTTTCTCTAATCTTCAATAATTTTATTTCTTTGAGATCAGGTTGTCTAGAAGTTTCAAACAATCTTTATTAGTAGTAAACTTATTTAAAGTATGTATTGAAAACAGTGTTTGATTCGTGTATCTGATCTTCTTGGGAAGGGATATCATTCATCAGTTTGTATTACAATTAGCTCTTGTACAGGGCTTTCTCCTGTGGAATGGCATTTTGTGGTAGTTACTAGAGTTACATTTACACAAAAGCAATTTTGTTTTTTTCTTGTGGAGGCTTATTTTCCTTAATTAGTCTTCATTAATTTTAAAAGGGAGATTAATGCTGTGTATGTGATGGCTCAGCTGTGGCTGCAGAAGGCACAAAAGGATATGGTAACTGCATGCCTTTTCCATCTCAGTGTTGCTGAAGGGGAACATAAATGAGACCATAGCTTATGACATCTGGTTGCAGGAAGTTCTTGATGCATGCATTTGATTTTTGATGCATGCATTAACCTAGTCTATGTTCACATACTGTGAGTCTGGCATAGGAAGAAAACTAAATATACTTCATTATCAGGCAACTGTGGTAGTGCCTAAAGTCCTTCCAGAGATAGGCTGAAATTTTCTTGCCTCTGAAAACTTGCATTTGGATTTAGATTCCTCGAATAACCTACTCAGGCAAGGTGTTCATAGCATAAACCTCATATATTTGAAAGAGCTGAAGTATGGTTTAGGGGTGTATAAATTTAGGGTAAAATGAAACCAATTCCAAGCAGTACATGTTGTGAAGTAACAATATTAGGACAAATGCCACAGTTCTAGCTAGAACACTCAGTGCTCATCGCCTTTATTCTCCACTCCCTTGCACCTGTATATGCCTTATTTAAACTGCTGGAACACCAAGTTGCAGCCTTTTACTGAATGCCTCTGTTTCTGCAGTAACATTGCATGACTAGATCTTCCTAAGGCTGTCCATATACATCTGTTTGTGATTCCTTCTTATGTCGTGGTTAAGTCTTCTATTTCCATTGCAAAGAAATTCTGGAACATGTAATAAGGAACAGCCAATATCAGTCAAAAATGAATTAACTGTCGGCTGAAAGCTCAACCCATGAAACAAAAACACTGATACAGCCTCTATCTACTTTCTGTGTTAGAATTCTTTGTTACAGAATTCTAAGTCTATTTAATTTTCTTCTCGAAGCGAGAAGTGGGAGGTTCCACTTCAATTTCTGTTTTGCCGTGGGGCTCATACTAAAGTCAAGTGGGTGACTTATTTGATTATGTGATATGAAATAGTGCAACAGCATGACTGTTTACAATCATTTGTTAAATTTTAATACACTCACAATCATGCTTGCCTTTAATGTGTCCAACAAACAGCAATGAATTTGGAAAGTAACACTGAAATTAGGAAAGTAACACTGAAAATGGTTTTATATCTTAACTGATTTTTCTTCCTGGGCACTCTGGAATCTGTCACTATCTGAAATGGCTGTGGCTGTCACCAGTGAAACGCGAGGTTAGTAGTATTCATAAGGCTCAGCCAAGGAATACAAAGGAGATGGTACTGGAATTAAACTAAAAACAAGCCACAAAATGTGAAAGGAAAACAGCTATGTAGAAATCAGTAGCAGCTAAGGATTTACTGATAATTTCTCTGATGATGTGCTACCTAGAGTGAGGTCAGAGCACTAGCCACTCCATGCAAAGTTGAAATTTCAGGGTGAAACTATAAGCTCTGGGAAAAAAAAAAAAGAAGATATGGAGATTCCAGTAGATTAAACAAACCAGCTGTGATACATATCCTGGGGCAAGAGAGACGCAATCCAGCATGCAGACAGCAGTATTTCTTTGATTTCTTTGGGAAATTCCCCTCTGATGTGGAGAAAAGTTTCACAGAGGGTGTTTGTATTCAAACAGACATGTTCCCGCAGAAAGCTTTGATTTAGAGGAGTCAGTTTCATCCCATTGACAGTCTCTTTCCCCAGAAAAGCCCACTCCTTTAAAAACACCTTCAACTGCAAATAGGTTTATCAGAAAATGAAGGACTTGGACTGAAGGAGATGTATTCCTTTCTGAGAAAGAAGTGTTGCTGCTGCTGGAGCTGGAAGAGTGTCACAGGCATTTCTGTTTTAGAGCAGCTGCATGAAAATGTATGGATAGGTAATGTTGCTTCTCTGTCAGTGGTGGTGTATGACACAGCTGAACATCCTGACGTGCTATACAAACACCTTTCTGTGCAGCAATGTCCAGGCTGAAAACTACCAGCTATTTGTAATTTGCGTTAATATCATTAAGATAGAATATTTGACAGAAAATAAGCCAAATGAAGCTACTCAGTACCCATGAGCATCACTATTTATTAAGCCAACACTTCTCTCATTCCCTGCCATGTGCAAAAAGATGCATATTTTAATGTCAGAAAACATTCCATCTGTTATCAGAGAATTTTTCCCAAGTATTTAAAAGCCCGTGACATTACAAAAATATATCCTATTTTATCAACACTATTACTGCTTCCTGCAGATGACTGTGAAAAGGCTACTGTTTTGCTAGAGGCTACCAAATATTGCTTTCTGTATCCTAAGTCACAGTAATTCAAAGTAATGATGACATTTAGCTTTGGAATATGCTTTTCTTCAGGGGGACCAGAATTTTTATGGTGTACTTGGCAGATGTTAATTTAAGAAAAGCAAAAGCAATGATCACCATATAATTTATTTTTGCTACAGGTGAACCCTGGAATTTAGCTCTTGTCATCGTGCAAATTAAATTTGTCTTACGCTATTTAGCTTGGTGAGACAGCATTAATGTGATTACATATGCTCCTTCTGTCTCATGGACTTGAAGTGCTCATTTGAGGCTCATCAGCAATGAGCTGTCTTTGGTGACAGCTACTGTAAATGTACTCTAGGGAATCTGTCTTAAGAAACTAGAGCTTTTCAAGGTAAATGTTTTGTGGTCTTTGTTTCCAATCCTCTTTGAATTTATCAGAATTCTATTTAAAGATCACTATCTGCAAAGTTTGTGGGCTGCTACCTTGTAAGTTAATTCTCAACTTGCTGCAAATAAATATGGCCTTTGCAAGAGAACTTTGCATTGTGAAATCCATGACATTCAGAATAGTTTATAAGAAAACATTTGGTTTTGGAGACAACTCGGGTTTCCTTGCTTGTTGTGAGTTAATTCCTGACCCCTTGACATGATATGACAGCTTAGGGAGCCAGCCAGGTTCCATAATATGACCAGTGTCAGAACCAATGGATATCCCTTCTCTATGGCACTATAAATGGCACATGAGAAGGCTGAACTGCCTCTTTGTTTTTTGCTCCCAGAGTCAGTGTGGGGACCAGGTGGTGCCATCTGTCTCTTCTGACTCGACACACAGACCTAGTAAAAAGATAATGCCCCTTCATCTTTCCCCCGATAATTTCTAAACTTTCCTTCCCTGCCAAGAAGAGAAGGTGGGAGCTGGGCAGATGTGTTTGACAGTGGTTTACAAGGGGTTCTTTGTCTTTCCTTTTCTAACTCAGTGCCTGACCTCAGTGCCGGGAAAGGTTATGGAGCAGATCATCCTGAGTGCCTGCGAGGAAGGTGTAGAGAGGTGGGCGTTGGGCTTTTCTACCAGGCAACTAGTGATAGGATGAGAAGGCAGGGCCTGAAGCTGCACGAGGAGAAGTTTAGGTCGGATGTTAGGAAGCACTTCCTCACGGAAAGGGTGATCAGACATTGGAATGGACTGTCCAGGGAGGTGATGGAGTGCCCATTCCTGGAGGCGTTCAACAAAAGGCTGGCTGTGGCACTTAGTGCCATGGTCTAGATGATTGTGGTGATGTTAAGTCATAGTCTGGGCCTGATCACAGAATCACAGAATTATTGAGGCTGGAAAAGACCTCTAAGATCATTAAGCTCAGCCTATGACCTAACATCACCACATTAGCTAGACCAGGGCTAGACGTCTTTTCTAGACTCAGTAATTTTGTGATTCTGTGATTCTGTAACTGTTTCTTGTTCTTTCTTAGTAAAAAATGTTATTTTTCTTTACTGTATTATTGTCCTATTTTTTTTCATATTTTTTGGAGACCCTGGGAAATCAAACCCAGGATATTACTGAAAGGCTTTGAGATCTACTTGGTTGTCAGGCACTGACCTCTCTACTCAAGTAAAATGTTTTTTTTCTACAAATGGCAATTGTTCTCTCTCTTCTGTTTCCCTTTACTTGTATTTGTATGACAGATGCTATGGAAGGGCTGAGATATTTGCTGGTGGTCTCTCGTTTACATGTTGCAGGTGGAATGAATGGTGCCATAATAGTATAACATGTTGTTCCTAAGAAAAGTCTAAAATTCTGAATAGTTCTTGCTTTTGGGGGAAATAAAAAATATCTTGATGGGGTTTTTAAAAAATAATTTACAATATTGGTATTTAATGAAAATCTTTTAAAAATGAAATAAACACTGTAAGTTCACTGCATGGAGTTTCAAGGCTGGTTGTTACACACTGTTGATACTTTCCATCCTTAAGCCACAAGCAGCAACTAAAATATAAGGAGTTTTGCAGGCCATTAGCTTAACCCCAAAGACATCCAGCCTACTGCAAATGGTAGGGGAAGAGGTCTTGCTCTGTGATCTGCCACACAGCAAGCTAAACAGCTCTCCTAATATTACAGCTTCCAAATCCTGTAGCAGATGGAGATTTGGCACAAAAACAGTGAAAACTCTTGTTTTCCCACACAAGGGCACGGCACCTGGTGAGATGGCTATGGGACTGTGGAAAGTCAGGCCAGCCAGCATCTGTGAGATGATGCATTGTCAGAAGCTGTGATAGATTTCCAGCCAAACTACACATGTAGTTCACTGAGAAGTTTTGGGAAACATTACTTTCAACAAATTAGCCTTTTTTATGCATCTCAATAGTCAGGAAGCTCTGTGCTGGCTGCACCAGCTGTACATCAGAAACGTCTATGAGGTACCACAGGCTTGTGTTTGTTATCACTTTTTCTTGAGGTTCATGTGATACCCAAGGGTGCAAGGAATATCTTCAGTCTGTGGAAAAGAAGGGAAGAAAAGATCAACTTCACTAAAGTGAGACTGGGTAAGATACAAGTGATGAGGACTTGGAAGGCTGGGACTTTTTGGATAAAGCTCCTTCTGCTTTATTTGCATGCAACCCAGATGGTGTAGGTGATGTTTTCAAGTTTCTAGCCAAGACACGGACTTAGAAAGTAACAAACTGCCTGATGTTTAAGCTGTAAGGAGATCAAATGATAAATCACATGGAGGGAGCAGCACACTTGGTACTTTTCTTTCATTACAAAATTTACACACATAGTTTACTGAGAAAATCATAACATGGGGTGAATTCAAACCTTTCTGGTTTTGGAGCTTCAGAAGCTCAGGAGCCAAAAGCACTTCTGTCTGAGGCACATAATCACAGAACATTAGGGACTGGAAGGGACCTCGAAAGATCATCCAGTCCAATCCCCCTGCCACAGCAGGACCACCCAGACCAAGTCACACAGAACACATCTGTATTGTTTTCCAGAAGTTCTGAGCACCTGCCACACAGGCTTTAAGA
>JAOXOE010062283.1:0-31612 GCA_028565055.1 Phoeniculus purpureus | reverse complement strand
GAGGTGTTTAAGGCCAGGCTGGATGAGGCTCTGGCCAGCCTGATCTAGGGTGGGGTGTCCCTGCCCATGGTAGGGGGTTTGGACAAGTAGATCTTTTGAGGTCCCTTCCGATCCCTAATGATTCTGTGATTCTATCATTCTAATACCAGATTAAAATTTCAGAAAGAAACTACTCTTACACAGGGCACCTCACAAATCACTTCTTCAATTTTAATTTTTATTGTAGGTAACCAACATGATTCCCTCCATCAGGAAAATTCTAAAAAGCAAGGAATCCAAGCAACGGACTCATAACAAATTGGTGGAAGGTAATTAACCTTTAGAACACTAACTATACAGAGAAAAATTAAATGCAATGTTTAATACTCACATATGCAGTACATATGTTAGTAAATATTCTCTAATAGAATTCAAGGACGATAAATCTCCTTATTGAAGAGGTGCATGGTTGACCTATCTCAAAGTGCAGTCAGAGTTTTCATTTGGGTTTCGATGGACTTTTAGACAAATCATCCGAGACTGTGTTCCCTTCGGAATTTAATACAAAATAATGTCCTTCTAAAAAGTAGCATGTCACTACAATAACATTTTGTAAACTCTGTCCAAAGTTCAACAAAAAGTTTACAATTTCCTAACATAATACATACATTTAGAGTATCATGTTCCAGTGTGTTTCTTTCAAGTTGTGTTGGAGTTTTTCAGAGAGGAATTAGTACTAGAACTCAAGAGTTTGTGACTTCTAAATCCAGGCTGTAATCCGTTTTAATCTACCAGACCATATTGTTTGCATAACTAACCTTCTTGTGAATTATGATGACTGGCTGAGGAAAACTGAAGAGTAAATGCTCCCCCGGTGAGATCAAGGATCCCAGCTGCATGTTTCAGTAAGCGATATGAGCAGATCACTTTGGGATTATATCAATTGCTGTAACACATCCACTGAAGCCTGTTTTCCTGCTTTCCCCTTCTTTACCTAAGAGGCACTGCTCAGGGACATGTCAGTGTGCATTAAGTCCTTGTGAACTGATGACACGTTGAACTGAAATACACTAAAACGCAGGGAAAGAGCATATCTGAAAACTGAAATACTGTACCTCTTAATGTTCTAAATGCGTGAGATATTGACAGTGTCAATTATTATAAAGCTCAAAATAATAATAGTACCTATGTACATATCATTAGTGTAGAAAAAGTAGTCAAATCTTGGTTAAAATTGAGATTGAAGCTTAAAACTGCAAGTGAACATACTTTTATTTTAGATACTCACATTTTTACTTGAATGTGTCCCGTCAACTTTCACAGTTAAAGTACACGAGTCTATAGATGTCTTTAAGAGATGGAGGCAAACAGAGAAATTGAGATTCTTTGATACTTTTTCCTTGGTTTCCCCTCTCTGTTATTTGCACTGTTGACTTCTCTGCCTTCTCCAAAAATTACATGACTTCTGTAAACTTGATTATAGGATTAACTGGCATGAAACCATTATTCCTATGAAACTCAACATAGCCCATGTGCCACGCAGGATGTCAACAACTTCCAGTGAATTCTTTAGAGTCTCTTGAACAGTTAGGCAGGTGGGTGTAAGAAAGAAGTGGTGTGTTGGTTCTTACTAGGAGTGGACAATAAGACTTTTACAGAGATTATTCCTGCCATAGCTGCTTTGGGAATTAATTAATTAATTAAATTAATTCCTGAAGTCTTAAAGTTTCTAAATTATTTGCCCTCAGTTTTAAAGCCCTCAGCTGAGCAACTCATTTTCAAAGGGATTTGAAGTGTAACTGGAAGTTTTCCTGATTTCAAACCACTGAATTTGATGCCATACATGGAAAATCCTCTTTCAGAACTTACTTCACAAAGAATCTGGCAACTTCCTTTGAAGTTTTTACTTCTCATTCACAGCTCTAGTATAAGCTTGATATTGGATGGATATAGGAGTATGTGTTCCAACTTTCAGTGAAATATTCCATTTAGAAGTTAAGTAACCCGTTTGGATATGAAGGTTATGCCAGTCTGCCACAGACTTTTTTTGCCCTGATCTGAAATCTTATTTTGACAGATTTCCTATAATGTGTCCTGCTAATATTCTCCTCTCTGATATCCTGTTACCGTCAAGAAAATTGTTTCTGATTTTTCTGAAACACTGTAATGACAGCAAAATCAGAAGCACTGTGTCATCTCAAGTACTGATGCAAATTTGTCGTTCACATTTACTAACATCTACATAAAACTGACTTGCTTGCTCTCAGTAAAATGATCAGCAATAATTTAAAATTATTTTAAATAATTTTGCTTACGTACGACAAATATTTACTCTTTCAAAAGCAGAATGAACATAGAAGATATAGATGGCAAAATGCAGACCTCACAGGATATTTTGCTTTTAAACTGTTTTTAGAAGCAATTATTTCAGCAGAGGTAGGTAGTGAACTTTGCAGCACACAGTAAGTGTGTTAGTAACACACAGCATTTCTTACTAACACACCTTTAGAAAAGAGAAAAAGGACTTCTTCAAGATCACAGGACATGTCTACCTCCTGCACGTTGTCCACAGAAATAATTATTGCAATGTTTGTCTAGAGTAATCATTATAGGTTTGGTCAATCATTTTTCTGTGTCATGAAAAGAGCGTATGGAAGGAAATGAGGTACATTCAGATCCCATCTCAAAATTATGCAAGCTGATCAGCCCTCATTAACTGGCACTAGTTGCTTTAGTTTCTACTGTCTGATGCACCACAGCACTAATTCTTTTTTAAAACATGCAGTATTTAATTAAACAATTCAAGATGGTAGTTAATTGTCTCCATTTTTGTTGTAAATATTAGAATCGTGATTCTAGGGTTCTGTGGAATCAGTATCACACAGATCTACCCAACTTCAGAAGTTTAGCTGTAAACACAAAAATATGCCAGCAGGTACGGACACATCTAAAACTTATTTAATGTTAACGATTTTCCATGGGTACAATGCTAAAGAACCTTTTGTTTTAAAAATCAACAATCCTTTATTTCTTCTAAAGAAATGTATATAGACTATTTGGATGAAATTTTAATCTTCAAGAGATTTACAGCACCTATTTCTGTTGAAAATTTTACTGGAGTACTGGAAATTACATTTTAAGACAAAGACTTAAAGGCTGGAAGATACTACTAAGATAATAAGTAATATAACACCATTTGTTCAGAAATACGCACTCCTTAGCCCAGTAGTTGATTGCTTATCTTGTCAAAGGTGAAATGAAAAGAGGAAGTGCTAAGAACTGAGTTTGACACAACAATGATACCTTTTTCTGGTGAGAGGCTGCCAATGTCCAGATTCTCATGGGGCAGTGTGGAGAAAAACACTCCTTGGCTGCCTTCTCAGAGGCAGGCAACTTTGAGAGAGGATCTGGATTAAATGGTGAAGGACCTCTTGCTTTAAATAGTGATAGGTGTTTTGCTTCAGGAGGAAATTGTTAAAGCAGCAGTATAAGAGGCAGCCTGATTGCAGAGGCTCTGGATATTTCTCCTTTGCCTCTATGGTCACAAGTTGTCTAATGAGTTATATAAACTTATCCTTACAACATGTGGAATCTAATAATAGTGGAGTCTTTCAATCTTCTCACATCTTGAGCAAAGCAAAAACAGTAAACTCCTGGAAAAGTTGATCCTAATGGGCTTAACTAAAAAAAGGAATCAAAAACCATAAATCTATATGGGTTAAAATCACCTGAAGTTTTGGTCCAAGTGTTATGTGTTGTAACAATAAATGACAATAAAGAGCTTGGCTGCACAAAGCACAGTATTATGAGGAGTGTCTGAGCGAACTGGGAGTGTTTAGCCTGGAGGTTCTGGCTCTCTAATTTTCCCTGAAATTAAGTTATAATTCTCTTTTTCCAAGTAACAAGCCATAGGACAAGAGAAAACAGCCTCAAGTTGTGCCAGGAGAGGCTTAGGTTGGATATTATGAAAATTTTTTACAGGAAGAGTTTTAAAGCATTGGAGAAGGCTGCCTCTGGAAGCTGTGGATTCCTCATTGTTGAAGTGATGTAGATTAGGTGCTGAGGACATAGTTCAGTGATGTTCAGTGCCGCCTAACAATTGGAGTTGACCTTAAAGGTCTTTTCCAGCCAAAGCAATTCTCTGATCCTGTATTTCTGTGTCTCTATGATTGTGGTTTTTTCAGCATCCTTGTTAATTTTACAACAAAAAGCACAATGTAGCTCATGTAATTTTTAAAGCTGTGTCTAGCAATAGAGAGTGAAAACCTTGTAGATATCATAATGTTTTAAATACTTGACTTAAAAGGTGATATTTCAGATGAAATGAAGTAGATATTTACTCTTCATAGTCATATCTCATTTAAAAGATACCTACTGGAAAAACAAAGAACTCAAAACCTAGAGCCTGATCTTAGTAGAGTAGCCCTTCGACCCAGAAGGGCTACTCTAGTGGGATTTTACTGTTACTGTTGATTTCATTTACATGTTGAAACAGCACAACTAACTGTTGTTAGTTACAAATACAAATACTTACAATTGTTAGTTACAATACAAAACTGAGAGTGAAAGTGCATCACTGGTGAATGGTGTGTCTTGGGCATTGACATTCTTTTTAACTTATTTTCACAGTCTATTTTGATTATAATTTACTGTATCTTTTACTTTCTCCTCTGTTTTGATTTAGTTGCTTTATTTTACTTATCAATACCGCTAATAACACAAATTATCCCATTTTTGTAAGAACTTCTAGTGTTTGAACATTTTATTTCCCAAACAGAACCTGTGTAAAATCTAGTTTATACTCTTCTTTTTCACTTATAAGGCCTTATGTTTCTCAGCTTTGCCTCCATTTATTCATTTAAAGGAATCATGAGTAATTTTTATTACTGTTGATAGAATTTGCTGCAGGTGTGAATCAGGACTAGTACTTTAGGATCATGTACAAAGTATTTGGGATATTATTTGGTATATAAAATATTTTAGAACACTAGGGTTTTTTAACTCTGTGATATTGAATTAAGATAATCCATCTGCTCACCCAAAATCTTAATAACTTATGAGAAAATCACAGCAGATTATGAGGTTCAGCTCAACTGATCTAAAGCATATCTCCAGATCTGTCTTGTCTACATCTACATTGCACCCGTTTGTGTAGACTATACCTTAGACTATTCTCATTCACTGAGTCAAGGACAGAAATTAAGAACTAATCATCTCTTTGGTTAATTCCACTTACAGGATGCTGTTGTACAACCACTTGCTGATGAATGTCCCTTTTCCCGTTGTCTTTGTTTATTGGATTTTCATTGATCTCATAACTCAATTAGTAGCAACAATTCAAGCACATAGACCAATTCTTAAAGAAAATACCCCTTTAAAAAACTAAAATGACTTTTTGAAAAGTCCCAGTGTGTAGAAGATAAACATTACATTAGAGGCTGGAGGATGGCTGATAGACTTTGAAGTGAACTATTAAAGCTGTGAAAACTGTTCCAGTGCTTATGTGAATGTTTGCAAGAAGCTTGGCTTAAGAATAATGAGCTGGACATATAAATAAATAATAAAAACCCAAGAGATAAATGTAGTGCGTTGGTGGTCTAGTGAGGAAATCTAAGCCAAGACCTGTCCAAATACAGTATTTAAACTCGACATACTGTTCTGATAATTACCAAAGTTCGAGTCCCCACTTTATGGACAAAGTAATTTACTTATTAAATTTGCATCTGGTGATATATGGGTGACAGATGGCAACCCATAGGACATAAATGGTATTCTGTGTAAGTTACTGATTTAATTTTGGAAGAGCTGCTGAGTCTATGGCCACTCATATAAGCCAAACCAGTGATCACCAGACCCATGCAGACTACGTGGATATTAAGTGGACCGTTACCAGCTACAGCAAGACACAATTGATGTATACAGTAACATATCCAGGAGATACCTAGGAGGAAGCAGGTTTTCCTACTGTTTCAGACCATTACTTCAACATCACACTACATTTCCCCCATGTTGCCCACTGCAGTTTTATGCAGGCACACAGCAGACAGTGTCTCTGCATCAAGTGTAGTAGAAACTGTGTTTATGCCAGTAATTAACCTATACCCCCCTGTGAAATACATCACTTACCCTTGACTGACATGGAGAAATGAGAAACACATAACAATGAAAAATAATGGTTTAGTGCTGTAGACACCACACACATGCAATGCAAAGCACAGTAGTTAACCTGTCTCCTTGAGTGCCTTGCCCATAAATCTAAGTATGGGGGACATGACTACGTTAGTTTGTACACAAAGAAAAGGAGAGTTTCTACCACTATCTGTACATATGTTTTTTCCTAAAATATTTGATTGGCAACTAGCAGACAGGGTGCCCCAGAGTCAAATAATGGGACAATACTGAGCATATTTTGCTTTACTGTAAGTCAAAGTGTGCTGCCAAGTACATTTTACCCATCACTAGAAATTTCCCATCTTGAAAATATTGGGATAGCTGTCTTTTTTTTTAATTGCAAGGATCTATCTCATCTTTCCAGGTAATTTGAATCAGGAAAAGATAATTGGAAAAGACATATTTATTTAAAAAAATAGTGTTACAAAATTTCAGCTCAGTTGTGAGTTGACACTGCATTCACCATCCCAATCCAGTGTGTGTGTAACAAGGAACCAATGATCTGTTTTACTATTTGCACATGGATAAAAGATGTTCAGAAAATTTAACAGATCAATCTGTTAAATAATGATGTGTGTGCATTCACTGAGCTGTTATTTTACTTACTGATTTGAATTGTATTGTTGTATTGTAAAGAACTCTGGCAAAATCTAAGTGGAGTATTAAAATTTTAGAGAACCTGAGCCAGACGTATTCTGCACTTTACCCCAGCTTCTGAGTTTTCTTCTGCTGGGTTTCATTCCATTAATATCATGAACACAATCTGCTTTTTCAACTGCAAAATAATCTCTGTCTGGATCAAAACATCCTCCTCTGCAGCAATGACACAGATATTTTTCTGATAACTGTCTCTATGCTATAATTTGTGTGAATCTCCAGTCCAAATAAACAATTTCTCCTAGAGTCTTATTCTGCCAGTTAATGTTCCTATAACTTTCATGGCACTTAATTCACAGCTTATCTATTTTGGAGAGGGTCCACAGCTAGGGGAGGAGTAACACAAGATTAAATACCTATTTTGTGCTACTTGTGCACACCAATTACTTACTTGCCGCTGGGGAAGTAAGGGTTGTAGCAGATAGATAAATATAAAAGTATGGTTTATTTCCTTTCAGTCCATCAAGCACATGATTCTTCTCTTCTCTATGTTGCTCAGCTGACCTCTATCACATGGTGTGAAAGTGCTTATCAGTGTAGAACATGCAGGAGGAATTATGTGGGTGTAGCCTCTAGGAACCACAGGAAAACGGCAAAGCTTGCAGGTTGCCATAATACACTGGGATTTAGCACTAGGTTGAGTGCTAATATGGGAACATCTCCCCAGATAAACTTAATAAACCAGGTAAATAGAAAAAAAACAGGGAAAACTTTTCTGAGTGCTAAAATTCTATCTAGATAAAATAAGGAAAATCGGAGAAGCAATTTTCATAACACAGTGAACCATGAGGAAATGCAGTTTTATGTTTGTAAAATTTATTTGAATAAATATTGAGGATTTGTTAAAGTTAAAATATTACAGGTTGCTGTTGTCTGATGATAAATATTTCACTTTCTCACTCCCAATGTAAAATGCAGACACACAAAGAAACTAGAACCTGTTCTAGAAAATGGTAGTAATGTGAAAATGATATTTTTACAGAATAATCCTTCCAAAGAATATGTTGAAATGGATAACTGTAATTATCCATTTTGCATTGAGGTTTGAACCACTCAAAATGAAGGTTTATGGTCCTGTAGTGAATCGTGATTTCTGACTTGTGTGGAAATAAAGAAAATCTACACTTAGTAAAAGACAACAATTTCCTTTCTTCCATTAAGAAAATACTATTCACTTTAGTAAAACAACTGTTTTCTTCTTCATGTTCCTTAAGGTCGTAAAATAAAATGACGTTATCTCAGTTTTGAGTTTGTTACTTAAAAAGAGAGTTACTTTCAGCTGCAGTGCATTCTGCACATTTGAATATGTTAGCTTTTAAATTGAATTGGTTACATTGCTTGTGCCTTCAGTAACTTTATTTAAATTCCGTGAATCTACATCAAAATAGATTTCTAGCAGAGTATAATTGCATAAATGTTTTTCTTCCACAAAGCACTAGGTGTATGATTGCACGTAATAATCTCAGTTTCTTGAAACTTCAGAAAAGGAAGATTTGAAGCTCAAATTTCAAACAGTTTTTATTACAAGAGTTTAAAGGATGTTTCTATGTGCAGTAACAACTATCCATATCATGTAGCTTTTATCATGTCTTACTGTTTTCTTAAGTCCTGGCTGTTTAGAGACAATCTAAAGCAATTTTATTCACAGAAATTAAAATATTAAGCTAGGCAAGTGAAATGTAGCGTATGATAAAGAAATAATCACTTTATCATTTTATGATTTGCCAAAATGTGTTTCTAGAGGAGCTATATTACATGATCAAGTAATTAGTCACCAAATCTTACCTGGAAACTTACCTTTCAGCTAATGGCCTATGCCATGAACATTAGGTAACATAAGCATCCACTTGATTTCAAGACAGGAGTAGAGAAAAGTTTTGTAACACTCTCTGAAAAAGTCAAAATAGTATTCACAAGGTATCTTCAGGAACATACTCCACAACTCTTAAGTTTGTTCAGTTTGGCAAGGATGAAAGGCAATTTTCAAACTCTTTTGGAAGACATGGAGAACTGTTATATAACCCAATAACAAGTTATTTATACCACTTCCCCGTCCCGGGGCTGAGGTGCATGTGATGGGGGCCAGCTTTGCTGCAGGGTGGCGGTGACCTGGGATCAGTTCTGGAAGTCACCTCCTCACTGACCCCCACCTTTGTCCCCACATTACTGCCCAGTCAGCCTGGGGTTGTCTCTAATTCCCAGCACTGATCTTGCTCTGCCTACCTTTCTCAGAAATTGTGGGAGTTGTGGGATCATGTCCCATCTCTGTGATGCCACCATCATCTTCAGCAACCAACTCACCTCCCTCATGGAGCCACCTGACCTCACTGCTTTGTGAAACACTCTGCCCAGCAGGATTTTAGTGCAAATATCAAGTCCCACAGTGATCAAGTGTATGTGATCATTCACAGAGACACAGAAAATAGCAGAGCCTGACTGACATATGAAGTGTCTTGAGTTCATTTGAAGCATGCTGCAAAGTCTGAATCCTTTGGCTACATGGAATTTCTTCCATTTCATATATTCTTAAAGCAGTCTCCGTGCTGTATTGAAAATAATGAGGCAGTCACCATTTATTTCCCCTTCTATTAGGTAACAATGAACAGTATTAAAAGTATGTTAACACTTCTATGGATTGAGACATCAGTGATAATGTGGAAAAGTATGTTCTTTTCAGCTCAGTCTGTAACTCTATGAGGGTTTTATTGTCAAAGGAAATAAGGGATAGCACGTTATTAGAAACACACAAAGCTTTTATGTATCATTTGAGTTAAGAATGGTTCTGCAAAACCAACAGTGTTTAATTTGCTGTCACAATTAATTGACCTATATGAAAGGTGCTGATAACATTTCACTTTCCTTCCTTTTGCTGCAGACCCTTCATTTTGTTCTATAAATCACGTTTCCTACCAGTGACAAACTGTTGACTGTATTGTTCTTAAAATTCTGCTGGAATTGTTTTATTATGACCTCCATTTGCATCCTGTGTTTTTGGGCTATGAGCAATGGAGAATTTTCTCCTGAGAGAACAAACCTAGTCACATTCATTCTATTTTCATCAACTTGTGGGAAACAATTTAGAATCATACAATCATCAAGGTTAGAAAATACCTTCAAGATCAACAAGTCCAACTGTCCTCCCATTCTTCATTCATCCTGTTTTCTGTAGTCCCTGTGTCTAGATTTGTTGATGGGATGCTACTTATGTAGACCGGTGACAATGAAATTCCTCTATGGATGCAATTTTGTCCTTTTGTAGTCATTGTACCAGCTTTCAAGCTCACGCTGTACAACAGCTCTGTTTCACACAGCAGACTATAAAAATTAGCCTCACATAAGCCAGAGATAATTCTTGAAAAGAGACTCCCTTCTCAATGAAACAAAGGAGTACTTTCAAGTGCAGGAATTTGGGGTTCCTTTGCTTTCTTCCCACATCCATCCTTTATGTGATCTGCAAGAAGCACAAGAGAAAGATGTAGCTTACATGCACCAGAAATACCCTTAAATTTCCCATACCCAGTAGGCTCAATAACCTTAATTGTCTGCAGCTCAGAGAAGATAAATTCATTAAATTGCTCATTTTCTCCAAGTAGTGACAACTCTGGTGCCAACAGTCATCCCTGGGTAATGTCAAAGTATTGAGGAAATTAATTACACCAGTGAGCAAACAACAAGGTTTGGAGACTGTCTGACCTGTGCAATGTTTTTAAGAGAAATCACCCTTCTCTTCCCCACCAAAAACATGGTGCTCACATTGACTGTCTTGTTGCTTACGTCTGTCATATAAGCCATGGCTGCCAGCAAGAACTTAATAAGTGAAAACAGAATAGTATTATACAGTTATTGATAACAGAGAAAGGTAGTAAAACAATGTGTCCAGGACAGACTGTGGTTTAGTAAAGCAGGTACTAGAGTGCCAGCTCTGTATGACACCAGTGCCAGTTTATGGGACGTAGTTTTTCAGCAGTGGCATCTGGCTTTTTGGCAGTCTCCAGGTTGTTTCACTGACAGTTTCCGTTCCCTCGAAGTTGGTCACTTGGCTAAGTCATTTGTTGGGTGAATATTCTGCTTTTCTCCAAAAAGGATTATTTTATATTACCTCTCCTCCTGATTCGTAGCTCCACTAATGTGATATTTTTCCTGCTCCTGCCTGATAGCAGCTTCGCCTGTGAGCAGCCTCACTGGTATCAGAAGGATTACTCAAAGTTGTCCTGAAGAGCTTTATCAACATGGATATACTCGTGTCATCATTCGAGGAAAACCCTTTTCATAAAGGTAGAGATTACATCAACAAAAATGTTCTTTACAGTATAGAGCTAATGTCACTTTCTCAAATAAAAGAAAAAGCTCTATCAACTGCAAGGGTTTTGTGGGGCTTTTTTTGCATGCAGAGTTGCACCTCTGCTGCAGTGTTTCCAGTGTAAAAATCACAGAACCGCTCAGGTGGGAAAAGACCCTTGGGATCATTGAGTCCAACCATCAACCCTACTCTACAAATTCACCCCTAAACCAGATCCCCCAACACAACATCTAAGCTACTTTTAGACACATCCAGTGATGGGGACTCAACCATCAGGCTGGGCAGCCCATTCCAGTGCCTGACCACTCTCTCCGCGAAGAGTATTTTTCTGATGTCTAGTTTAAACCTACCCTGTTGAAGCTTGAAGTCCTTCCCTCTGGTTGTGTCGCTTAGGTTTTCTTCCTGCACACCCTGGAATCTGCTCAGGTGCATTTGGAAATAATTTTAAACATAAAATAACAGATAATTTAATGATACAAAGACAATCCATTTCTAAAGGAAGCATTCATTCACAGCAGAATCAGAGGATATAGTACATGGAAGAACAAACTCTGTTAGGTATCACTGTCCATATGCAGACACATCTCATGCACTTAGCTTCTCTTATTTGAGATATTGGTATGTATTTATTTATTTATCCAGCTTCAGGTGAGTGGTGGATTTCCTAAAATTTAAGGAAATCTGAATCTTTCAAGATTCAGTTGGTCAGAATGCTGCGCCATATTTTCAAGACCATGCTTTCATCAAAAAAAGCTGACCCACATACCTTCGAACCTGGTATTCTGTGATGTGATTATTTTATTATTTTCCCATAACACTGCATGTGTTAAAAGCACTTAGTCCTATCTAGCTTTATGTGCTATTTGTGAAATATAAAAGAGATAACTGGAATTTGTAATAGACGGATATATTTCCTGGTTTATATTTACATATGTAAAGCATGTGGCTATTTCCCCCAATATTAATCTCACAAAACACTCTGGAGATCGCTAGTCTACTGATTGTGGCACAGTGATTAGCAGAATGCTAAAAGCAAGATTTGTTGTGTTTTCAAATGCTGACATCACACAATCTTGGCTACACTACTATTAGTATGGTTTAAGGTGCTCTGGTAGATTTAAACAACCAGAACCACCCAAAAACTTGTGTTTAGGGGGTTTTTTTTAGCATAGAAATTCTGTGCTTTTTCAGTAGCACAGAAAGACACAACAGTTTTGCCACCTCAAGAATTATAACAATGTCAAGCACTCTGTATTTTGTAGTGCCTTAGGACTCTTTCTTCGAGTAACAAATTTATGCATCTGCATATTGCAAATAATTGTTTTTATAATGACTGACAATATGTGGATTTTATTCTGGAGAATACGTTACAAAATCCTATGTTGTGCAACACAGTGGTACTCGTAGCACTTTTCCTGTCTATATATTTAGAAACAAAAAAAATAACCCATGGGAAGACATATTTGAAATTTTTCCATTTACTACTGTCAATCCTATATTGGATCAGTGGATAGGAACTCTCTCAAATCTAACACGGAATTTGACAGAAAATATACCTAGAAAATTATGAGTTCAAGTTAAGAACTCGAGCAGTGATAAAAATTAAAAAAGATATATTTTAAGCAAAACAAAATGTATTTTGCATTCAACAGTCTTAAACGAAATGATTGTATTCAGCTCATCTGTGGCTGCCCAACTTGGCAACGGAGAAGATGAAAACATAGAAGATAAAAAAAAAATTTTAGATATAAACCACTCCAATTTCAAATTTCAAAGTAACTCATTCAGAAATTGCCTGCATTTAACAATAGGAACAGCAAAAATAATAATGTTATCATCCTTCTTCTAAAGTCAAGGTTAGATTTGTTTCAATGAAATACTGCAATCAACTCAAAGCTACTTGGTTTAATTTTCAAGTTTCAGTAGAGAATCAGAAAATTAATTTATCCATACAGCTGTAACACCCAAGAAAGAACAGATTCTGGAAGGTCTTTCATACAGAAAATTCAGATCAAGCCTGTTTATCTTTTATTAAGAACAGATATAGCAAACTTCTACATGAACATTTTTCAAAACTAAACTATAATATCCTGGTATGACACAAATTTGTTATCATTTATAGAATAGAACCAGTCAGAAATCAGTCACATACTTATTGGATAATCATAGCTTCCAACTGAAGCTATGCTCACTTTGAAAAGAAAAAGGAAAAAAACACTTTCAGCTTGCTGTGAAGCGACAATCCTACAAGATTTTAAATGTAAATGGCTATGCATATACCTTAAATTGTAAGAGAAAGAAGTCTTAATTCTTGTGTCAAGACTGCATTACACAAATGGATAAGTTCTTTGCTTTCACCAATTTCTCTGTTCATGGCCTTTCCACCAGGATAGGTCATTCCTTATGTGTCACCTTTAAACGTTGCCCATGTGAAGCGGGTTAAAACTAAGAAACTGCTTTGTTTCTGGGTTTTGGCACCAATTTTGTGGAGGGTTCAAGACCACAATTAAAGATAAGGGAAAGGAAAACAAAGCAGTTAGGTCTCGATGAGATCTCAGAGAAATTTGCCAGACAATGGATAGCTTAGGGAAAATGGAAAAAGGTTTATTAACTCTATAACTGTGTACAGAAAAGAAGAAAAGGTTAAGCAAGTTAGTGCACAAAAATTAGAAGCTGTGTCACAAATGTCATCACATATTCTGAGAAAAATACAATGGGAGATCACTAACATATCAGTCCTTGGGTCTTTCTCTTCACATCAGAGATCTGCAGGAAAAGAGCATGTCAGTCATGTAGAGAGGAGTACCACCACCCTCTCTGTTATTCATGTGTCACCCCTGTTTGCGGTACAGCGGCACTCAGGCCGTTTGCAGACTGGTGAATTCTTCAATTCTTCAGCATAGCTTCTCCAGCTCAGCACTCTCAGGACAGCCTGATATCCCAGACTCTGTGTTTCATGCCCACGGTTTAAGGATTCTAAAGTCCTTCTGCTTTCTTCAGCTAAGTGTGGAGGGATTCTCCCCAATACCAACCACCCCCAGTCTTTCTCAGCAGCAAAAGAAACAGTCCACTCCTCTACTCTTTCTCTCCGTCTCACCTCCAGGAGGAAGAAAGAGAAGTTCCTTAGCTCACCACGAGGCTGAAGGTCTGCTCCATTGCGAGGGGTGGTGGTGGTAGATCTGCACCAAAGTCTTGCTTCTCCGGTCCATGGCATCAGGTCCAGGCTGGGCTGGGGCTCTTCCTTCTGTGCTGGGGTCTGCACCGGGCCAGGGCTGTCTTTGCCACTCCAGGGTTGTCCCTGCCGCCCCCTACCGGTTACAGGAGTGGAGAGGACCCAACCCCGTGAGTTCCCTCCGTTCTGGCATAGTGAACCGCTGGAAGCTGTCTTCCCCCGACCCACGCACCACCTCGGGAAGGGGGGCGGGGGCTGGTACAGGGCTACAGCCCCTGTGCTGGGCTGAAAGCCCTCAGCAAAAAGAGGCAGGACCAAGATTACTGTCCCTTTTTATCTGCTCAACTAGCAACACCCCTTAAGTTGTTGGGACAGTGTCACCTGCCCCCAGGACAGGTCACTGGGGGGAGGGAGGTCCTCTCAAAGCAACAGAACGTTTTCATCATGATGCAAGATAGGTTCTTCCCCTCAGAAGATATTTAAAAGAAAGAGAAGACAAGAGGTGGGCAGAGCCATACAGCTGTATCCTTCTGCAGGCATCAGTCTGCAACAAGAAGAGGACAGTGGCTGCAGCCAATACCATAACTATCACTATCTCTGCACAACCATGAAAAAACAAAAAGCTAATACAATACCGCTGAAATAGTAGTACAACAACAACTGTAGTAGACAACTACAGCCTCCCAGCCTTCTCAAACTTTTTTCCTTTCAGGCCAAGTGGCAATTCAGGCAAATGGTTTATGGCCAAGAAACGAACCTTTCAAATATTGGTTGATTCAGAAACTCCTCCTGATGAAACACAAGCAGTCTGCCAACCATATCACATGATGCCCCAAGCAAGAGGATCCCCTGACTTTTCCCTGTGGTGACATCAACAACAGGGATGAAACATAGAATCTTAGAATCATTTTTGTTGGAAAAGATCTTTAGGATCAGCAGGTACAATCACTAACCCAGCATTGCCAGGTCATCACTAACCCATGTCTCTATGGACCACAGCTTCTAAATGCCTCCAGTGAGTTAAGGCAATTTTTGGTAAGCACTTCCCCATCTCTCCCCAGCTCTGCAAGAGAGCTTTTCTCTTGCTGCATGCTCACTGACACATATTCCAGAGTGCTCCATCTTCCAGACACTTAGGCCAGCGTAGCCTTTTTCTCATCTTTGAAAGTTTAAAGCATTTACCTCAGGCAGTTTGCTTTTTGCCCAGTATGAGGTAATTGAATTTATACTGTTAAGTGGTACCAGTTCATGCAAATGTATCACTGGAAGAGTTGCCCCATGAGAAGATCACAATTCATAAAACTTCGATGTCTCCATCTTTTATAAAGACTTCAGCAGAAAGCAGATTATTCTCATACTATATTAAACAGATTAGATTTTAAGATATGAATAAGATTAGGTCTAGCACTGCATTATGAAGCTGCACTACAAGGACCTGTACTGTCTACAGCAGCAAAATAATTTACTCACTGTAGATCATATCACCATATCTGTCTCAGCAATTGTATTACACATGTCTAATTGAGAGATTTATGTCCTGGCCAACAGCATTTCCTCTGAGTTAAAATTTGGTATAAAATTCAAGAACAGTAAGAAAGGCACTGGTTTCATGTATTTTTCCAATAATGTGCTTAACCACACTAATACACTAGGATTGACCTCATTAATGTTTATAAATATGGAAAGGGCCATATTTATAGGAGGAGGATGGAGCCAGACTCTGCTCAGTAGCATCCAATGATAGGACAAGGGGCAATGGGTGTGAGCTGGAACACTGGAGGTTACACATCAATATGAGAAGGAACTTCTTCATGGTGAGGGTGACAGAGTATTAGAATGGGCTGCCTGGGGGGGATGGGGGGGGGTGTGGAGTCTCCTTCTCTATTTAAAACTTGCCTGGACATGTGCCAGTGTGACTTGATCTAGGAGATCTTGCTGAGGCAGGAGGATTGGACTAGGTGATCTTTTGAGGTCCCTTCCAATCCCTAATGTTCTGTGATTCTGTGAATTTTCAGGATTTATATGTCAAGATCTTATAATATTATTGCACCATGTTGCTGAGGTTCAGACCTGCAGTTTGGATGGTAACATTTCCTAGCTGATGAAAAAGTTCAGAGATGTGAAGGAAATTTCCCAAACCAGAACTGGAATCTGGGACAAATTGAGATAGGGGGTTTTCTTGAAATCAGATTTTCCAGTTCTAGGCTGTATAAATCCCATTGATTAATGCTCAGAGGACAAGCTGACAAGTTTGAGAACACATTGAAAAGTCAACTTTTATATGTCTATTCTGAATATGTTGATGAGCCATCACCTCACAATGAAATTTATGTGCCTTAAAGGCAGCTAATTTTTTTTTATGGAAAGAAAACAGAGATGGTCTTTTAAGATTTAGGCAGTTTTAAATGAAAACCAGAAATGTTTTTCATTTTAAGATCTTACCACAGCTACTAAGAGGTATAAATGAACATGTTTTAAATTAGTTGACAGGAGTTTAAGACAAAGAACTCATATGAATTCCCTGGTTGTTCTGTATTGTTAAAACAACAAGGTAATGTTATTATTAATTACTTTGATAGACATTGTTTATTCATTTTCAGGCACTTTCAGTTTATGGTTCAAATTTCTAAAGTATTAAGAGAAAAAATTTTCTGCTACTCCATTTGTGAAGACAAAGTCTGTGTGCAGTTGGACTTTTATGCATTAATCACAGAATCATAGAATATCAGGGACTGGAAGGAACCTCAAAAGACCATCTAGTCCAATCCCCCTGCCACAGCAGGATCACCTAGACCAAGTCGCACAGGAACAACGACAGGCAGGTCTTAAACATTTCCAGAGAAGGAAACTCCACAACCCCTTTGGGCAGCCTGTGCCAGTGCTCTGTCACCCTCAGAAGTTCCTTCTGATATTTATATGGAACCTCCTATGTTCCAGCCTACACCCATTGCCCATTGTCCTATTAGCAGATGACATTGAGAAGAGCCTAGCTCCATCCTCCTGACACCCATATTTATCAACATTAATGAGATCACCCCACAGTCTCCTACTCCTATAAGGGTGATGTTCCACTTCCTTCATCATCGTCTACGTTGGACACTCTCCAGCAGCTCTGTGTTATTCCTGAACTGAGGGGCCCAGAACTGGACACAATATTCCAGATGTGGTCTCACCAGGGCAGAGTAGAGGGGCAGAAGAACTTCTATCGATCTGCTAACCTCCCCCATTCTGATCCACCCCAGGATGCTGTTGGCCCTCTTGGCCACAAGGGCCCATTGCTGGCCCATGGTCTTCCTGCTGTGCATCAGGATCCCCAGGTCCCTTTCTCTTACACTGCTCTCCAACAGGTCAGTCCCCAACCTAGACTGGTACCTGGGGTTGTTCTTACAGAGATGCAAGACTCTACACTTACCCTTGTTATACTTCATTAAATTTCTCCCTGCCCAGCTTTCCAGCCTGTCCAACTCTCACTGAATGGCAGCACAGTCTGCTGGGGTGTCGGCAACTCTACCCCGCTTTGTGTCATCAGCAAACTTGTTGGCAGTGCTCTCTAAACCAAGGATCCAAGTAATTAATGAAAAGATTGAATAGTACTGGTCCCAGTACTGACCTTTGGGGTCTCCACTAGATACAAGCCTCCAACTGGACTCTGTCTCATTGACCACCTTGCTACCCAACCATCTAGACCACACTGCCTCAGTTTGGCTGCGAGGATGCTATAAGAGACTGTGTCAAATGCCTTACTGAAGTCAAGATAGACCACATCCACCACTCTGCCATCATCTATCCACCTGGTTCTGCCCTCATAAAAGGCTATCAAAGGCAGCAAATGTAACAGCTTAGTATGGATACTATTTAGGATTCATTTTCAACTAACATAGTTAGCAAATTCAATACGAAGGAAAAGATGGCTGCCTAGTCATCATAGCAGCATCAGGAGAGGTTAGATTTTGTTTTCTTGGACAATTCATTATGTGAGAATCCCTGGTATAAAAAGTTGTTTGAGTCGTGTTGGTGGCCTGGGTCTTCTGGTCCAGTATGTTTCTCTTTTGGAATCAAGGCTGTGCTTGGCAGAGTTAAGCTTTGTGCAAAAACCTCCTCCCTATCTGCATCTCCTCCAGTAAAGCAGCACTTGTCTATCTGTAAGCTTGTCACTGGTGTGCAAAAGCAGGACAAAGGTGATGTTTCAACCCCAAGGTGTCTCACTGTTCCTTTTACTTTCCTTTCAGAGTTTGGGAAAAGATATATCCTGAATGTAGCTGCCAGTACCAGCAACACCCATTAGATATTATATTTCATGCCACAAAAAATGATTGCAAACGATTTTGCTCTGCTTCACTTGCTCTGAATTCTGAATGACCTACATCCCTGTTTCCAAGCCATCAAAAAAGAGACAGCCTTAATGGGAAAATGCCATTTTATAATTGTTTTTCTCCTCCTTCTTGCAGAATAAAATCCATAAATGTGAACTTCTAAACATCTACTGTGTGACTATGAATGGCTGACCTGTCAGCTTATGAATCTGGGACCTGCCAAATGTACCCTGTCATGGGTGGTAGCTCTAATTGCAGCATTTTTTAGCAAAGGTCAAACAGGCAAATTAAAGCCCCTGAGATGGAAGACGTGCCAAGGATTGGCACTGTAGAATTGCGTCCATATGTACATTTATTTCCCATCTCGCAACTTGTTTCAGACACAGAATTAGCCATCAGAAACTGTAAAAAGCAGGAAGCAAAGGATAGTTCAACGTATTGATTATGAGACACTTTGGGTAGCTGCAGGTTTTGGGTTAATTCAATCTATCAAATTCTGCAAGAGATGCTGGTTGGCCTGACCCAACAAAATCCCATTTAGGTCCAGGGTACCCAAAGATTGTGGACATAAAAGTATTTATTTTCAGTTTTCACAATAATTCATTATATTTACCCCAAAATCCATATGACTAGAGAAAACAAGTACTGTGTTGTGCTCAGCAATGCAGAAACAGAAAGTAAATTAAAATGGAGAGGTTTAAACCATGCCTAGATATGTTCCTGTGCGACTGGATCTAGGAGATCCTGCTGTGGCGGGGGGAATCAGACTAAATTATCTTTCAAGGTCCCTTCCAATCCCTAATGTTCTGTGATTCCGTGATTTATTGTACTTTTATTTATTACATTGTTCATGATGAATTACACTGTGCTAGGCACCGTAGAAACAGAAGGCGAATTTACACTTCACGTACAAAAACTAGCAAAAGAGCTTTGCTTAAGCATTTTTTCTGACATGGCCACAAGTATAATTTATAATGTTCCCTGTCTATAATGGAATCTACGTTTTCACTAGTTTATCAGAAATACCATAAAGCGTATCACGGTAGCATAATTGCTGCTGTCATGACTGTGAAGAACAAATGGAAGTCTGACGTTTCACAGCTGTTTTACATCCTGTTATTCCCCAAATTCTGTAGCCCTTGCTTCTGGTTTTCTTCCTCTTAGATGTAGCTATGAGCAAAATCATGTCAGTTCTGCAGTTGGCACCTCACAGTTTGCATTTCTCAGCTTTTTCTGGTGTTATTTCTGCAGAGCCAAATCTTCTTTTACCTTATTTTAAAAAGATTATTAACCTTTTACAGAATATCAAGAGGGAGATGAATTGCAGATTGGTATTGCTACTGTTGATAGAATAGTCAAAATAACAGCCCCTGCAGAAAAATGAGTCATTTAGCTGCAAAATAGGTTTATCTAGAAAGCAGCAGCAACAGCCCCTACTACTCTCCCTACCCCCAGTCGTGTGGCCACGCCAAACCAGGACAGATTATCATTCAAACTAAGAAAGCTTTTCATGTTTTGTTCATGTCATGTGTCACATGCAGGAGGATCTGACAGGTTTTTTCATTTATAGTATCTTGGGAGTCAGCAGGACTCTGTAGCACAAGATACCAGAACTTAGCAGTGAGTGCGCTAAACTCCATAAGGCAAAGACTTGGTCCTCCGTAAAGCTTATGGTACATAAGCTGCTTAATTTAGACACAATACATCATGAGTAATAAAATATGGTAAGTAACAATTAGGAAAGGACACTTAAAATGACAGGGGTAATTTTTTTCACCAATACAGGATTAAGCTGGTCATCCCACTAGTGAAGGCACTCATCTTCCTGTCAGCCTGAGAGTGTCATAGACCCTGGTTAGCAGATGCTTGCTGGCTTAAGCTTGGTTCCTCCAGAGTCTTATAAGGAAAGAAAATAATTTTAACTATTTATTGCATTTGTTAGCTTTTCAGGTTTCTAAATCTAAAATCAAGGCTCTTGAAGAAGTATATTTCTTTGTCGGCATCTACAAATCTCACTGCATAAATGTCTATCGCAATCTCTGATCTGATCATTACCTTACTTGCAGGTAGTGTATTGACAGTGACTCCAGGAAAATATTTCCTGTCAATATCTGTATTAAAACCAAACATCACACTATTGTTATATTAGTATAATAAGCATGAAGTGATCCAGAATACAGTGGTGCTTTTTGTCCTCATGTTAGTACTCAAATAGCCGTTTGAAGTACAAGTAAATCCTTTCTGGCTCTGTGCTGTACAGCTGTATAAATTTAGTGGTCATTAAATCTCTCACAAGGGACCTGGAATATACTTATATCCTCTTCTAGCCAACTGATGGATAACAGCAATGAAAGGGTTGTGATATAGTGTTGCTTCCACTGTTATGGTGGGATGTGTAATTCAACACACTATATTCCCATCTACTCGCATTTGCTCAACAGAAGAAGAGTGGCTTCATAGTATAAATCAGTGTTACTCCATTGATTTCAATTCAACTGTGTCAGTTTGCATCCACTGAGCATCGGGTCCAGTCTATTAATAGTTCAGATGAAGTGAATTCTGCTCTTAATTTGTATTTTGACTTAACCTCATAACTTCTCCTTAGTGTTAAAGGTCAGTTCTTTTCCTTTCAAACCCTTCAAGAATTGTTCTCAACAAGAAAGAAATATTAAAAGGAACAACCTCAGTTTTATTCTTATTAAGGATGTATGGCAAAATAAATTAGTAATTACTGCAGCTTTTTTCATGGCAAGCCCTAGAAACTGCCTGAAGATATAGAAGGATGCCGATGCTTACATCTCAGCATTTTCAGAAAATCTGTGACTTAAGGATTTGGCATGAGCATCATTCTTTATCTCAAAACGTACAGAACAAACAAAAAATGTTGGCAGTAAAAAACACTTCAAAAAATGCAGAGATATTGCCAACAACTTGACTGGCTGTCCTTAGTCATTCTGATTTGAAAATAAGTGAGTTCATGCTGCTGTTTTCCTCTCTGTGCAGGTATTAAATATACAAACAAATCATACTTGAAACAGAATTCCAGTGGGTGAAATATTTACATTGCAAAAGGAGAATGATTTGAGAGATGTGTCTTCTACCTGGGAAAAGCAGAAATACCCCATGCGTTAGTGGAGTTTCTGATCATGAAAACTCAATGTAGTTTAGCAGAACTAAGGGAACTGTAGCACGCCATAGTACATCATGCGGGGTAGATGCTCACCAAGGAAACACCTCTACAAATTTTAGAGAAAAGTCTTAGTCTGAATGTCCTGATAATTAATTTACATTTATGACACCAAATTCGAAAGTGCTGAATGGAAATATTTCAGGTGAAACTAGACAAGTAAGACAGACTGGATAACTACTAACCAACCCGAGTGTGGAAGTCCAAAAAGCAGGAGAAAACTCAAGAATCTCTGAAGATTTTTGTTGTAGCACTAGGAACTCATTAGGTCAAGTACATGAGGGGGGCCTATGTGAAGCCAGGGGGAGGACTTTTCAAGAGAGTTTGTATGGACAGGACAAGGAGCAACAGGTTCAAGCTGGGAAAGGAGAGATTTAGGCTGGATATTCGAAAAAAGTTCTTCAATGTGAGGGTGGTTGATGACTGGAATGGGCTGCCCTGGATGATGGTGTGGGCTGCATCCTTGGAGTCACTTAAGGTCAGGCGTGATGAGGCTCTGAGCAGCCTGATCTAGGTAGAGTTGTCCCTGTGTAGGGATGCTGGATTAGATGACCTCTAGAGGTCCCTTCCAGCCTAGAACATTCTATGATTCTAAGTAGGTGGTTTGCTATATGGACTACACGGATTAGTTGGTAAACCTCTAGCTGTACATAAACATAAGACTTGTTTGAGAATTCTGTAATCTCTGTGTACTAAATCTCCTTTCAGATTTACACTCTTTGCTACCTCAGACAGGATCTCTCAGTTTGGTGTAGTGAGTTTAAAGGAGTCCAGTAGTTACTTTAATAAAATGTAAACTTAATTTTTACTCTATCGTGGAGCTAGTGATCAGTACAAATGATGCTACTTGTGTTCCCATTTACTTGCTGTCTTTTCTTACCAAAGACTCAGCATGATTTTTTACTTCATTTTGGTTTTGTTTGTTTAAATTAATGTTAAACTTGAAGAACACACATGAAGTGATACAGCTGTTTATTTTTGGCAATAGAAGAAATGTGGCAGTGGAATTATTTACATAATAGGAATGAAAAGCAGTAGGGTTTTCTTAAAATGTAATTACGGTTGGTAAACATTTGCTCCTTACTTGAAATTAGTGTTTGTGTCTTAACACAACACAGTGTGTGACAAACTACTTCATTTTTGTGTGAGAACATGATCAACTTCTATGGTGTCATTGGCAGCATTGTTTGAACGCTGTGGGATGGTAAGCAGCAGTTGGCTTTGTGCTTCTTGCTCCTGCAATAAAAGTTCACCCTTTAGAGAAGTTTCTTATACCGATCTTTAATATATGTAACTGTACACTGAGAAATTATTTAAGTTATGAAAATCAGAGTGATAAAAAGGATTCGAATAGCAGATGTAGTAGCAATAGCAGGAGACAATTCCGCTCTACAAAGAAAAGGTAGATGATATTAAGAGATTGTTCTATTTATTTGTTTAAGGAGTCAGCAAAACTTTTGTTGCTGCAACATGGGTAACATTAGGGACTTCATCAAAATGATGCTGCTTCTGCTGCTAATTTATGCTGAGCAAGGTAATGAAAAGTACTGATGGCAGAAAAGTGCTGAGGAATCACAAGCATCTATTCCAATGCAGATGGTATTTAAATTCAGAAAGGGAAGAAAAATAAGGAAAGCCAGCACATTTAGTGCCTTTCAGTGCGCTTCAGTGTTCAAAACTCACAAGGTAATGAGGCTAAACCCCACAACTACAAATAAATGGTAATAAACAAAACAAAGAGTCTGATTGAAGAAGAATGTTAGAGTCTAGTGAGAAAATTATGCTTAGAATTTATTTTGAACAGGAAGAAATGGAAAGAACACATTGTATAGTCTTTAACTTGAAAATTTTATGTTGTCTGTAGGGAGAACAGGCAAGTGCATTGTACAAAATACACTGCCTTTGGCAGTGTCATTTTAACTGACTTAGAGATAAGTTAAGTGAAAGAGGAAAAAGTGCTGCTTAGCTTTGACTTTTTAACTGAATTTATAGCAGGTCCATACGTAGCACGATATGGATTCACTTATATCATGTAGATCTGCTCTTCAAACTGACACAGTAAAAAAAGAAATAAAAGCATACAAAATATAAGCATCTAGCAGAGTTCTTAGAATGGTTTCAGTGGGAAAGGACCTTTCAACGTCATCTACTCCAACCCCCCTGCTGCAAGCAGGGACATCCTTAATCAGAGCAGGTTGCTCAAAGCCACAAGGTCCAACCTGACCTGGAATGTTTACAGGGATGGGGCTTGTACCCCCATTCTGAGCAAACTGAGCCAGATTTTACCACACTCACTGTAAAAAATTTCTTCCTTCTATCTATTCTGACATACCCTCTTTTAGTTTAAAACCATCACCCTTCATCCTATCACAACAACCCTTGCTAAAAGGATTGTTCTGCTTTTTCTTATCAGCCCCTTTAAGGACTAAAAGGCCACAGTAAGTTCTTCCTAGAGCTTCTCTTCACCACCCGAACACTTCCCATTCTCCCAGCCTGGCCCCACAACAGAGGGGTCCAGCCCTCAGATCATTTTTGTGGCCTCCTCTGCCTCCTTTACATACAGGATATCATTATTCTCACCTAGCAAAATTAGATTGGCCATCTGCTGCATTTGTTAACTGTTCATAGGGACTCATCTGCACCAGTCTTTCTGGTCTGAGTAAAATTTTAAGCAACTGCATCTGATCAGGTTCAACATAGAATCATAGAAACATACAATCATAGAATCACAGAATGGTTTAGATTAGAAGGGACCATAGAGATCATCTACTCAAAACTCTCTGCTGCAGACAGCAACTTGGTTGCTCAAGGTCTCATCCAACCTGTCCTTGGACACCTCCAGGAAGACGGCAGACTGGTAATCAATTCCAGCCTTATACTGAAGAACTTCTTCCTAAGATCTAGTCTAAACCTGCTCTCTTTCAGTTTAAAACCATTTCCCTTTGTCCTATTGCTAGATCTCCTCCTGCCTTCTTGTAGGTTCCCTTCAGGTATTGGAAGGCAGCTGAAAGCTTCCCCTGGAGTCTTCTCCTGCCTAGGCTGAACAACTCCAGCTCCCTCAACCTGTCCTCACAGAAAACGCGCTGAAGGAATGCAGCCAAACAGAGTCAGTGATACTAAGCAGAAATGGGCTTTGTTTCCATATCTACCATTTCTAGCACAGACTGATAGCTACAGGTTTCGTATCTCCAAGTAAATCTGAACAAATATAAAAATGAGTGTCATTAACCCTACTGAATCCTTCAGAACCCATCTGGATGTAGTGCTAATGCAGAAATGAATAACAACATATCCAATGTTGTAGAGTATTTCTCGTGTCTTCAAACAGTTAATCATAATCAGGGAAACTATGTGCAGGAGAAAAATACCTGACAAATGAGCTGTCAATAAGGACTTAATTAATTGGGGGGGTAGGCTAATATGTTAATTATTCTCTGAAGCATAATTTCTTTATTTTCATGTGATGCCCTGTGTTTTATGTCTGTATGCATTGGAATGTTGTCTGCTAAGGCTCACGTCTCATTGCTCACACTTCTGCATGTGCCCTGTGAACAGCTACTGCACCACTTCAAACCGCTACCAGGAAAAAACATAATTATCACACTGTCAGCAATCTATTTGTTATTTTGCTAAAAAAAGTATAAACCATAACTCTCATATGTAAGGGCACTGAAGTACTTCCTGAACCCTACACTAGGGGTTGTCATGACGGTTCACCGTGCTTAATTGAAATTTGATGGAAATGTCTTAAGAGAGAGGAATTTAGGCAGAACCAGCATCAGAAAGGGTAGAATCAACTGGGAATTTATTCTTGGAGTACTCAGAGAAATGCTGTATTGTATCTGACCTTTCACAGGTATTTTAAAAAAAAAAGTATGGAAATAACTCGGACCTACAGTTTTTTTCCCCCTAAGCCAGAAGTTTATGTAAAATTGCTGATATGACATTTGTAGGGTAAGTGCATTTGGCAGTGAATTTGGGAAATTGTGTTTCATTAAAGTTTAATGAGCCCTGTGCAGGAAGGCTGCAAATACTGCTCTGTGCTAATATGTCACTGTAAAAATTGTCATGTGCCAGGCAGCTCAAAGATAATGATGCTCAGGGATAACATTGCTTTCCAACTTTTTCCCCCCTATAAATTAGTGGGGTAGATAAAACTTTCCCTTTCTCTTCCCCACCACTACCCTTTCATCATGATAAGCAAAGAAAACATATTAATGCCTCTTTTAAAGCTCCATACCACGTTAATGACCTCTAGTTCTTGCATCGCTGAACGGGCAGTCTTTCTATGTCAGGTGTTAGCATAGCAGATGCTTCATGTAACTCCGTGAGGCATCGCATTCTCATTGCAAAAGTTCACCACGCTACTGAAATGTAAAAATGGCATCTGCAGGTTCGTCATCTTAATTTTAAATTCAGATGGACAATGCTTAAAGATTGACAGAAAGCTATTCTGGGAGTTGGGTATGTATTTCTGGAATTTGCTTTATAAACTAGTTGCTATTATTCAATCACAGTTAGATTGCAAAATGCAGACTTCTTGCTGCTTTCTTATATCGCTTTCAGAAAACAAAGTGTTGTCAATCTGTGGGATAATGGTTCATTGCAGTTATTTCAAAAGTAATATAGATTACCAGAAAGTGGAAGCAGCTGTCAGGAAGCCCAACCAGATAAATGGGATTCATTTATGCTCTATACGCTGCTGCATGTGAAATAACTTCAGCAAAGAAATATGGATTCTCCTGTACCTTGAGGTCATAACTGTGTTGTTCTCAACAGGAAGGATGTGAGTCTGGATGCAACTTTTTATGACTCAGGCAGCAGATAACTTGAGACCAGCCTGATGCTTGCCTAGAAGCAGGTGCATGAGCTAATTCAACAGGGGCTGTGTGATCATTAGGCTTTCACTAAGAAAAAAATTATTGTTAGGGAAGTTATGCTACACAGAGTCTGTGAATTGATGACAGGCATTTTGGGTTTAATAACTATTTTAATAATTTAACCATGAATATTTAATAGTAATTAGGTTTTAAAACTTCATATGTTTTAAAAATTAAACTTTGCCTTTTTCACTATTTTCTTACCTCTTATTAAGCATTAATATTTGATTTGTCTAAAAGGCTTTCTCTGGAAGATTTGAAAGTTTTAAACCATGTTAACAAGGAGGTTAGAGTTTATTCTGCAAAATGTGTATTTTAATAACTGCCAGGTGTATGTACTTTATTTCTGTAAAATATATTAAAATGTCACATTTTCCTCCAGGGAAGAGTACAAAGAAAAGTAGAAGCATTAAGAATGAACTCCACCTTTTGTGGAGTCTTGTACGAAATACTAGTCTAGATACCTACCCTGCATGAGGAAATGAACTCTGATGCTGCATGGCAGGCACCACGACTTTTCCATGTTGTAGGAGGAACACTTGCAACTCTCTACCAAGTGAACACGTACGTGTGCAAAGTGTACTCAAATGGATGACTACTTATTTCCTGGCAGTAGGACATATCTGAGGTCTTCAGCCAACATCGCTTGACCTGACTGAATGTACTCAAGTATGGGTAGAAATGGTCTCATGTGAGGAAGGTTCTTACACTGTAAGAGAGCCTAGAACTCATTATGGAGCATTATTTTCCTGAAACAAATGTAAAATTCCTGAACCAAAGGTAAAATTCCTAAATCAATCAAAGTAAGGAGTGCAGCTCCATTTTATAAGGCTATAATTGAGAAGATGCTGTTCAGTCTTTCATGTACAATGATAGCCAAATAAGGAGCTTTGCTGTTCCCCAAAGCTGCCTGGAGTTGTTGGATGGTAAATCTATCACATTTGTCTGTTCTCCATGTCCTGGATTCTGATAGCCATGAACCCCAGCAGGCTGTTTATGTCCTTCCACAAACTACCATTTCTATCAGCCACATTTTCTTTTCATGACAGTTTACTCATAAGCTGCAGGCACTTCAGCATACCCCATCAAATCACTTCAAAAGCAAAACTGGGATCACATGTTCTTTGCAGATACTTCTGTCTCTTTTTCAGTTACTATAAAATTTCAAACTTTAAAATATCCAAAGACATTCATAATGCTGGAAAACTTTTTTTTGTTAGGAATCTAGCAGTCTTAGCATCTGACAGATTGGTTTGGGTTCCAGGTAAAAGAAGTAGACACTCTGTATGATACACATCTGATGAGAAGATCTGGTAGTGTTCTATCTAGACTGTAATATATGACTTTCTTATTTACTTGCCTTGATGACTATGTGAAAAATTGGTTGAGGAAGAAGCACCACAGGCTATTGATAATAATATATCAAAGTGTTAGTTATTAGAATCAGTCAAATACTCTCTAGGAATCTGTTTGTACAAGATCTTTTGTTTTGTTAAGATTTGCTAAAGGAATATGCAAAGTGTCTTGAAAGTCAGATGCAAAAACAAAACCATCAAAGTTATAAGCAGAAAGTATGAGCTGTCTATTTTTGCAGAAGGTCACCAACTATCTGAGCATTGTGTCCATAACCAAACTGGAGTCCCAGGGCTGCATATGATTCTGTTAAGATGAAAGGCAATACTTAGTGGGAATATGCTAACAAGGAAACAAATAGCTTGGTCACAGCTGGAATTGTTTCTTGAATGGATGAAAATAATGGAAATGTCTTAGACCAAAGAAAATTAACTTATTAATGATTCCCAAATGAAACATGTAATGGGGTGTTTATTAAGTGGACATTGCAATACATTTCATACAACCCCAGCCCCCCAAAAATGAACCTACTGTTGAATAAAAGACAACCAGCTTTAATAAAAAAAGGTTTCCACCTTTACATTAGATCTGATACACTTCAGCTGAGAGCCTTTAAATCATTCAGTGACAGAAAAACATACGTCTGCCCATTAGATGAACAGCCCCTATATGTAAATATATACTAGTATAAATCATTCATATGTTTTCATGTTTCATTTAATCCAATACACTTGTGAAAACACTGCCTACTTCAACATCCTATGCAACAGCAATTCCCCATGGACTTGTAGAATAAGTGCTTAATGGAATCTCCTCTAGGCACTCTGGATGAAATGAAACAGCAATGTTTTCCATGGAGGGTTTTTTTAAAATCCAGGCTTGAGTGTTTTATTATTATAAAGGAAAAGTAATTAACACTTTATATTTCTAATCCTACAGCACCTTGAGGGCATTAATTGGCCACAGGTGTGTTGTTATACCTCTTCTACACACAGCTAATCACTAATACCAGACTAAAGAAAGGCTCTGACATAACTGGTTACATGGCCTACGAAAAGTCCCCTTCAGGTCACCTTGGCAGACCTGTATACGTGAAAGGAAGCTGCACTTAGGGACAGTCATTACCCTTGCCAGGTCTGGGTATATTAGATGACTTTATAACCATACCTGTCCTTGCATTCAGCTGTAGCTGAGCTGGTAGAGAGAGAAAATATAAACTCATAAATGAGCAAGTAGAGTGTTTTTTCCTTTTTATCCAAAATGAGGCAAAGGGGAGAGGGACTTTAAACTGCAAAAGCTTAAGCAGCAGTTTTTGACAAGGGACCAATTGCAGGATTATAAGGTAGTGTAAAGTGATTTGCACAAAGATAAAGAGGGCAATAAGTGGGCAGATTTAGGAAACAACTGAGATCACATTGCAGGATGCCTACACTACATTTAATCCTGACGTTACTAAAGCCAAGAACTTGTTAAAAGAAAGGCTTATACTTTCTTTAATACGGATGCAAGTACACTCTTCTAGATGACGTCTGGAATGCTCTTGGTCCTGTCAGAAGTCTCACATTCATCATGTGTAATGTCAGCAGGGTCTTGGACAGAATTCTTTGGTGAGAAAGGCTTATACCTGTGACCTTGGCACAGTGCTAGCCCTTCTATTTGATCATTTTTCTTCTCTGTGTGACAGATTTTGAAAGCACAGGGTAAGAGTTTCTGATTATTTCAATGATCTTTTCTTGCTGAGATTTCAGTCCTTTTTGACAGGTGGTTGAGTCACTTTGCAGAAACCACGACACCACTTACAGGGCTCCTAGTTACTTTTATTGCAGCCATCTATTTCTACTCTGCACTAGATGAATCAGCTTCATTCAGTCAGCTCAGATCACAGCAAAATTGATTTCTTAATGTGTGAGTATCAATAAAATTACTCTATTTAGCACAACATATCTGAGCCAACCCATGTGTTACCTCAGTAATTTTGACTTGGCTAATGGCCACTGGCAAGAAAAAGGGTTGTTGCAAGCCATGCTGACAGTAATAAAGAAATCCAGACAACCTGAAGGATCTCTTAGCATCTTGACATTGGACCAATGAGCTATTAGAACATCTGAAGAAACAAAGGTCAATCTGAGGTAGAAGTGTAGAGAGCCTCCATCCCAAAGACAAAAGATTGTCACTCAAAACTGGGAAAGAGAAAAAAACACAGAAGGGGGAGGAAGGGAAGGAGCAAGGAGGAAGATTTGCGAGGCAGGGCACTTTCTTGATGGGCAAATAGACAACCTGTGACAGAGAAATTACAGAATTTCCAGCAAGCTGGTGTAACTGTGCTGATACTATCTATGGGCAAAAACCAGTACATTGTCTGTGGGAAGTTGTGTCAGTGTTAATTAGCATTAACTACTTAGCTTGGATAGAGAAGTCTTTCAAGATACTGTAGATTTCTGCGTCTTCTCTTTTTAAGAATGCAGAGTGCCGAATGACCACATTGTCACAAATACTTGTACTTATTCCAAATCAAATTTCAACTCCACTAAGGTTTTCAAAAGCATTAATTAGGAAATGAATTTGTATGGGATTGTCATTAAAATCTATTCACGGTGGATTTCAGCACACCGATCTGCTGCTAAATGTTTTCATGGTCTGACTGAAAATTACAGAGCAAGGAATGCAGGACTGTGGTAAAATCAACTAAAACTCTTGATCTATCCATGATGTGTGTATTTGCCTCTGCAGTGTGTAGTTTAGGATGTTTATCTTTTCATGAATGTGACTTACTTTGAAATTAACTTTTCCTTTAGAGACCAATTTTTGCACAAGGCTTAAGCAAATAGGGCCTTTCTTAATCCTTGCTTCTCTCTGTAATATTCTGCTTTCATTTCAGTAAAATCCCCTTGCGCCTTCAGAAGGCTGAAGATGAAGTAACTCTGGTCTTAAAAGTAAATTTTTTTCTGGTGTTAGTGCACCCGTGTTGCATGTTTCCAGATGTGCTGGTAATAAACTACACCTCCATATTGATTTCTTTAGCATAGATATTTGCGGTATGTTGGTGAGAGGTCTTATTAATATTCATTAAATTCTAAATAGCTCTCTTTTTAATGTATCTATTTAGGGAATAAATAATTCATGCCTGTATAGGAAGCTCAGTGCTGTCACTTACAGCATAGACCTTTGCTGATCTAAGAAGGTGTTTGAACTGAAGGACACGCTAAGATGTGCAAAGCAAATGAAACACTGAACACTGCTCAGCTTCCTACCACCAAGGGCATTTTTTTATGTTGCAAATTTTGCTGACTCATCACTCTTTTTAAAGCACACATCCTCAAGTATGCTTCAATTGACTTGAGCATATCATTATGCTTCACAAAAGGTAAAACAGTTATGGTTTCTTCAACGTACAAAATGCACATGGGCGACTTGTAAGATTTCCTATCCATGTATGCGTTGGTAACTGGTGAGAATGGTGGTTCTGGAGAGCCTGGCGTACATCAAGTCACAGAGAGTAGGTTGGCATTGTAGAAGACACTCATGGTGTATTCAGGGTCAGGCTTGATGGGGCTCTGGGCAACCTGGTCTCGTGATGTCCCTGCTTGTTGCGGAGTGTTG
>JAOXOE010062264.1:0-31619 GCA_028565055.1 Phoeniculus purpureus | reverse complement strand
CACCTCCCTCGACCTGCTGGCCACACTTCTCCTGATGCAGCCCAGGATCCAGTTTGCCCTCTGAGCCACAAGTGCACCCTGCTGGCTCATGCTGAGCTTCTCGTCCACAAGCACCCCCAGGTCCCTCTCCTCAGGGCTACTCTCCAGCCAGTCCCTGCCCAGCCTGTAGTTGTGCTTAGGATTGCTATTCCTACAACCACCCTGCCTCAGATGACCATTACTTCCCATTTTCCACATCAAGCAAGGCCAATTTACAGATCAAAGGAGGACTCCAGGCATGTGCCAGGTACTTTTCTGATTAAGTTGTTCAAACACTGCTCATGCAGAACTGGAGAGCCCATGTCCCAAAAGCACTGTTTTCAAAAGAAAGGAGTTTTATCTCTAGAACCTGGTCAGACTTGAATCAAACACGCTGTAGCTAAGTTTTACTGTACTAGATTCCACGGACAGCTACTGTGGTGGCTTTTCTGTTTCTTCTGGTTTTTTTCTAGACTTTTTATCTCCTAAACCAGATGGGCAGCGCTGCTACGCTCCAACAGCAGATACACTTAACCCAAGAGCCACACGTGTTTTGTGGGTGGCAGAAGCAGTGCTTACATACATGATACCTATTTGTAAAATGTTTTGCCATCCCTTTCTGTGAGGCACTACAAGGATATACCAGCCTACCAATCCCTACTGCAAGCCTCCTTACGAGTTTTAACCTGTGGCAAACTTACACTTCAAGAATGCCAGGTTTTGAAGAAGTGGAGATACAGAGTGAGTCACTTTGCTCTCTGACAAGCAGTGGATAGCAAATCAGCTGACTGAAAGGCTGTGAGCTAGAGCATCATCTAAATGATTGAAAGCCTGCAAACATCTCAAAAACCGTATCTTAACTCATCTTCTAAAACAACTGGTGTAAATCTCTTACAGAGCATGAAGCATTATTCTAACATCACCTCACCAATTTACAGCATAACAGGTCTACAATTTGTCACAAGCAGAAAGTACTCTGGCTTCTTTTGCTCTAGAAGGCAAGTCCTTGATGCAGGACTGCTGCTTTTCTAAAGCCTCCAAGAGGCTAGAACTTGCTTTCTTTTACTAAACTGGTACTAATTCTCATCCTGTAGGTGGATTCATACAAATGGGTCCTTCCATCCCACCATATGTGCTCTGAAGTGCTCAATGTCTTGGACTGAGCCATGGAGTCAAGCTCCTCACTTCTTGTGCACACAGCAACCAGCAATAAATCCTATTGATTCCAGCAAGGAGAAGCTAACAGCTTTTTCATACTATGCTGCTAACACCCTCCCCAGAATTCTCTATCCTGCCTACTCACCATATCATCTACCTTCCCAATGCTAACATGAGCCTGAGGATTTCTGCCTTCCACATAGTCCCTTTTCCTCAGAAGCCCTGCAAAACATGCCGGGTTTAATCCATAGAAAGACTTACCGCACAGGGCCCTGCACGACTTCTACACAGAAGTTCACACATCCACATGGTCATCACCACCCACAACCCTTTGCAACACAGAAGATTACACTGGTTTGGGTTATTTTTTATTTAGACACTTCTGCTTCAGTCAAGGTCAAAGTTCTCCCAAGCTGCTTTAAGATACAACAGTGCTGGCTGCAGCACAGAGCCTGAGATCAGGCAGAAGGTGTGGGTCACCAAGGAAGGACTAAAGGGACTTCACTTCCTTCCAAAGGGATGAAAAGGCCTTCCTTCTTTTTGAGTTTTCCCATCACAGCAATAAGGCTGGAGAAAATATAACACAAAGCCCAAGAAAAGAGTGGGGAAATTCAGTATCAGGGCAACGTTTCCATTTTTACAGGATGCTGTTGTGTTTAAGACCTGCACAAGGCACTTGGTGATCAAAGACTCCAACAACATCCCAGAGTAACGGCAGCTACCTGAACTCCATTTGCTTGCTTCATTCGCTGGAGGTACAGCATCATCACATTCCCATTGCTCCCTGCATCTGAACAACAATAAATGCATTGCCTTTGGCTTCCACTTACAGAATTCACTGGAGGGGGGCCTGGAGGGAGTGTTGACTGGAGTGGAAGCTGTTCGAGTTTTAATTCTCCGAAACACAGCCTGTCTTCGATGCCTACGGTGGGCTCGAGAACTTGCTGCTTCAGGGGTTTTCTTCCAATAATAATAGAAGGTGATTAGTTCTCCCTGCAAATACAGAAGGAGTATGTTAGAGGGCCATGCACATCTGACTTGTGAGCCTTTTCCCTCCCTTTTGCTCTCTGTGTGCGTGCTCATGTGTTTTTGTAGGACGCTTCAGGATGTATTTCAGCCAGACAAATGAATCCTTTAGATAAGAAAAAAAATCCTCATTATTTTTTGTTTGCCTTTGCAGTGGAGAAACCAAAGCAAACTGCTGCCTTTTGTCACTCTGTCCTCCTCCACCAGCAAAGAGAAGAGGCTGGGCAGTGCAGCCCCAGCCCCTGGGCTCAGAAGAGGGTGCCCTCACCTTGCTGGCAGCACCCTGGCTGATACCTCTGCAGGACTCAGGACCTTCCTTCCATGGAAGGAAGGCATGGGACCGCCTTCCATGAGCTGGCAGAACAGATCTTCAATGGCTGCTTAGAATTCTCTCTCTGGTGTTTACAGAGAGAGGAAAGACCACTTCAGACAGATACTGCCACTCTGTCAACCCATAGTGTGCGTAGAAAGGAATATTGAAAAATACCGCTAAGAGCTGAAAGTTGGAATAACAATATGCTCAACCAGACACCTAGAACTGTTCACTCATCTCCACTATGGTAAATCGTGCTTTAATTTGAATCGATATGCCCATGTCTAAATTAATTAAGCAGTTAAAGGAGCACACCTAGAGAAATAGGTGATCATTTCACAGCATAATGAACCTGGCTCACATTCAAGAACTGCAGCAGCTGCCATTCACACTAGCGGATGTAATGCCGTAACGCCGAGCTGGAGAACAGCATGTGGCTTTAATCTCTCTTCTCTTGCTTTGAAACCCCATCATTTCCTGGCGACTTGGCTGCCTTTAAGGTAAAAGATGTTGTTTCTTTCAAGTTACAAGAGAAAAATGGAGACGTTCTAACCAGCCCCTTGAAAAAAAATCAGCATCAGAACAAACACACCTGAATTGCCCACAAAAGGGCTCCTCTGAACTGCATTTTACGCGATCAAGCAACATAACCTCAGCCCGCTCCGCCTGTACCGGGGCAGATCACCCGAGTTAACTCGACTGTACAGACACACCCTGAACTCAAACCTCCCAGGGGCCCCAAACGTTACAGCCCTAACTAACACCTGTAACACCTGAAAGACAGAAGGAGGATGTTGTTCTACACATTTAACTGCTGACATTAAAGACTCTTAGGAATTTTATTGATGCTAACTAGAAACCAGAACAAGAACACAGCCACAACTGTGGTTTCCAGCAACAGACCGCAGAGGCGCGTTTTCAATCCACGCTAACGTGGGCTGGGATCGATGCCGCCGGTCTCCAACAAAAAGTGAATTTATTTTGAGCAGTACTGAGTGAGGAGGAGAGGGAGGGAGTAAACCATGAGAAATGAATCATTACTTACAACTGCTGATTCTGAAAGGCAAAAGCCCTACTATGAATGAATGAATGAATAAATAAATAGCTAAATAAATAAATAAATAAATAAATAAGTAAATAAAGCACATGTTCCTGAAGATAACCTGAAGCTCAAACAGGCAGTGAGCATTCGAGCCTCCTCAAGACCTGGGAAGGAGACTGAGTTCTGACACACAGCACCCTGCTGTGCTTCTGCATGTTCCACAGCACCTGCGCTTGCTTTAGAAATACCTCGACAACGTGAACGCCATTGAGTGAGCTCAAAGTCCACCCAGCACAATTGTTTGTCAAACTCAGGACACAGCCCGTGCCAGGAGGGCAGATGAAGCTCTGCAGAAATGCTTTTCAGAGGTAGGCAGCCTCTTGCCAGTGCAATCACCCACACTTCACCTATAAACTCATTTACTTCAAACCTGAGGTGTCAGCCCCAGGCGGCAAGTTGGTAAATCTCATGTCTTCACGTCAGTGGATCAATGTGTCCTCTGACATATGGCAGGAGCAGAGCGCAAACCAATCTGTTGTTCTCCCACTACAAAACAGGAAATGGGAACCTGTTTGTACTCTTACTTACAGGTTGCAAACCTGTCAGGTCCTGTGGGATGTTCAGCAGCTCATACACGTGCTACATGACAAACCAAACCCTGAAAAAACCAGGAGTGTGTATTCACAAAACCCACTGACTTCATGATCATGACTTTTCCTGAGACCTTCCAAAAAACACAGTTAAAAACGAATATTCAACAACTAGTTTACCCCATCAGTGAAATCTGGACATATTAAAGGAGTAGAGAACATTCTGTACTTCAAAACCATCGTCAGATGGCACAGCTACATGAGTCAGGAAACGACTCAGCTTTGTCAAAGACTGAGGAGAGGAAGCGTGCACAGAGAACACGAATGCTCTGTACATACGCACGGGTTAGCCCTGGACTGCACCGAAATCAAAACTCCACGCCAGACCTTAGCAGCTGCCTGGCTATCTAGTATTACGTTGCCTACCTAAAGGATTAAATGCTGGAGCAGAGTGAGCCTGGAAGGATTAGAAAGAGCACACAGCACGGGTGGCAGCAGCTTCAGCACAAAGGAGTAAGTCAGGAAAGCTCTGGGTTCTACCAACAGGGAGTAAAACCAGCTTCACCACAAGTGAAGTCAAATGAACTTTAATCAAACATGCATAGTGTGTGCTGCTGAAACCCATCGCATATAAATTCAGGGAACAAAAGCCGCTGCAGAAATCAATAGCCTACTGAAACATTAACACTGGCAGGCATTGATCAAAAGGCCCTTTTACAAAAGGCTGTCTTGCAAATTAGCTGCTGCTTTTGCTTGCAAGCAAACAGAAAAGCATAAACGCTGCTGACATGAATGGCCTGTAATGATCATTTTGTTCCCAGCGATCTCACTTCACCTCAACACAAGGTCTCCCAGTCAACACATCCTACATCTCTCTACTGGAACTGCCAACAGCATGATGGACTCAGGCAGTCTGGAGCTTGTTCACGGCGGGGTGGGGGGAGAGGGCTGAGAGCAGCTGCTCCCAGGCTGCAGCCAGGGGAACAGTCCCAACCTAAAAACCTGCAAATGTACTGTGCATCTCTTGAAGATTTGTGTGCCAGGAGTTGGGCACTGCTGGCAGCACACACGCTAAAATCACACAAGATAAAGCAGACTGAACCATCCTTCCTATTTGCTCAAATTAAAGCGTTATAACCCCCTCATTTCCAGTTTTCAGAGATAAACTGAGGAAAGGGTGAGACCACTGAAGCAGCTACTGCTGGTGGTGAGGTCTGTGGTAGATGGCAGAAGAGAAACTCAAGGCTTGCAAGCCAAGCCCACCGAAGGCTGAACCTGCTGCTTGAAACAGTGACCTGTGTTGTCATTCTCAGGCTGCTCAGTGGCCTGAAGCCCACCGACCATTTGAACCCAGGAGGAGACGGGCTTCTTTTGCAGTAAGCACCATCAAACTGCTTTGGCCACGCTCTTCTCCACCAAGGAACAGCTTTTTTCACTGGGGTGGGGAGAAGATTAATTTCTCTCCCCACCTGCTTACTTGCTCATAAAAAGAGCCTCTCCACCGAACGCAAAGCCACATCCCCTGTTTTGAAGCCCAACGCCGTTTTTACGTGGTCACGTCTGATGAACCGTCCCAAGCAATTTATCGAACATCAATTTGTTAAAAAAAAAATCAGCAGTGTTGCTCAGACTTTTAATGCTACCTGGAGAACATCTACCTTCCCATTAGTGAAGACAGAGGGGATACGATCTTCATTAAACCCACAGCTCAGTTGTCATCAACTCTGAAATACATCAGGGGCTCAAAACTCAAATCTCTGGCCGAGGCCATTCCACCCAGTGTTGGAGGTACGCAGAAAAGTCACGCTTCATCTCCTTTCAGTTTGTTCAAGGGGTTATTTTTAATGGGAAAGAAATGGTTTAGATCTACTCCTGCAGGACTGTGCAGCTCAAGACTTCCTCTGCAATTCTGCTTTGGAAGACTGAGCCGGACTATCCAGGTGCCCACACCCCTCACCAAACCCAGCTTGCACCACACAGGCCACCTGCAGCTGTCAGGAGATTAATTCCTTGGCACGTGGCACCTTTCTCCTACCTGTCCCACCGTTTTCACCCGCTGCTCTCACCCATTTTGCAGCACCTCAATCAAGCTCGGCAAGCCACATCACAGAACACCAGGACAGGCCTTGCGAACTGTTCCGTACCCCTAAACTAGCAGAAGCACTGCCTGCCCTGGTTTCTCACTTCTTATCAGTAGTTTTCCAATGTAAAATAGCCAACACGCCCCATGTTTGTGTTCAGTCTTGCTTCAGGTACATAAGAGCTTAACTCTGAGGTTCTGACAGCCCTGCTGCAGCAGCTAATCACACCAATATCAACTTACCTTCAAGTATCTGTTACGGTGTAAAGAGTGAGCAAACACCGTAATTGCTGTTTAATTTCCCCAGAGCCTAGCTCTGCCCAGAAAAAACCAACAATAACAAACGGTAGTGGGGAGAGGATCAGCTCTACAGTAATTAAACAGAAGCAGCAAATAACAACTCCCATCAGTGGCTGTAACCCATGGCAGACAGGAGGGGGACAGCTTCTCTGGCACAACGAATTCAGTGTCTTTCTGGAATGCATCAAGATTTTAAGTCAACTCAATTTAGCTAATACTGAAGTCCTGAGGTAAAAACACTGTCTCCAGTGCCTGCTCCTGTCCCTGGCTTCACCAGCCTCAATTACAGCTTCTGCCTGAGTGCCTGCGTGCCAAGGGGCACATCACAAAAATGGACCGAGTTATGCGTAATGGGAGCTCTGGATGTCCACCTGCAGTGCAGACCAGCACCTCCAGCCGCTTCCTGAAACGTCACAGAACCACCCAGAACGCTGGGGGACAACATTGAATATATCACATCCCTTGCACCAGCACATCTCCACACCCAGACTTGCTAATCCAAGAGGGGTAAATAGATGCACAACCAGGCTGCCACAACCACCCAGCAAAACCCTCTGACCTCCTGAGCAGCTCAGCCTGCCACACTGGTATAGCAATGAGATGGTGAGTGGACAGCTCTGCACGGCTATTTCTTTTACGAGCCTATATCCAGACAGGGAAAATCTGGACTTCTTGGTCTGAACAAGCTGAAGTACTGAACAATACAGTGGGTAAGAGAGAACAGCAGCTGTGTGCAGCTCAGGAGAGTTGAACTGAGGCTTCTGTGCAGCTTTAAGCTCGGTCTACATGCTGCTGCCAACTATGCCAAACAGGTTTCCATATGATCTAATTAAGCAGTAAGTCTCGGCAGCTTGTTCAGCAGCACTGACGTCCACCTTGGGTGTGCAGGAACACTGCATAATCTGAAACATAACTGAAATGTTAAGGGAGGCTTTTAAAACCCAAGCAATATTTTAATTAACACTGCAATGACACATTAAAACCATGGGATGATCTCTGAGGAACATCCTGCAGGTCTTTGTTTTCCAGCATATTTTTGCAGTACAGGTGTTTCACCAGGCAGTGCCTGCAGCCATCATTACCTTTCGGATGGCAAGACAGCTTTCTCCTGCAGCCCCTGCTACAAACTCAACCTTTAGGAGGGGACTGGCTGTCCTAACACTGTGTTTCCTTCTGCAAACAGCACAGTAAGCAAGCTGGCTTCATTCTTTTATTTGAAACTTCTGGCAAAACCAACTGGCCAAGAGGGAATCGAAAGAGACAGGTATGTAAGAGAGCCAGGCTGACTCCTTGTATTTATAGGTCTTGGTTTACCCCCAAAACAGGAACAGCCACAGAATTTCCTGGGAACCCAGCCGAGGCTCCATCTGTATTTCTGGATTTCATTTGCTCGTGGAAAAATCCTGCAATGCGATCCAGCTTTATGCTCTTCTAGTGGTTTCTGCTAAATAAGCACCAGTACCCTACTTAGCCCTCGACAGACCGGAGGAAGAGCGAGCTTCCACCTCCTACAAATGTTTTGTTCCGACAACTGACAGAGGTCTGTAGTACAGTGGGTCACGTGGCAACTGTGTCACTCCTGCCTGCATTGGAACCTGAACATTTCACTCCAATGTTCCTCCAGTAGTCAAGAGACCAAAATAATGTCCTTTTTTCCCTGTCACCTAAACACATGGAGCACTGCTGTAATCCTCCCAACAGAATATATTTGCCCTCCTTTGCAAAAAGTACAGAAATCAAAACAGCAGGTGAGCACAAAACAAACACGACTCCTGGGACAAAATTATGCCTGGAAAGTGGCAAGAGACACCAAGGCGATGGAATCACCAGTAGGAAAGACTTTGGGAAGTGCAAAGCAGAGAGAGAAAAAAGGAAAGAAACATAAAAACAACCTCTGGTTTGAACCAAACGTTTGTCCAAATGATGTTTTGACAAATGCAACAACCACTGTTGTTGCAGCATCTTCTGCTGGTGAGGTATTCACAAATTCAGTCGCAGCCCGTTCTGTCCAGGTTACTATGGACAGAAACACAGCGACAGGGTATTTATAAATTGGCTGAGAAGTACAACTGTACTACTTAACCTGAACCTACCTGAGCAGCTCCACCAGTGCCAGGCAGGCACTCAAATTCCTTCAGAATTCCAAAAGGGGTCTAATGCGGAGGCTTATCCAGCCTCCCCACGCATGATCCTGGCTGGCTGTTCCTCAACAGCTCAGCCTTCCTTCTGCCCTCAATACAGGCTGCTTTTTGTTTCTTCTAATGGGATACTGCTTTCATTCTGATCCCTATCGCTGCGTCTATTCCTTAGCAAGCCTTGGAGAAATCGAAAATGTTACTGTCCACAAGCACCAAAAACGTCTCTGTGCCACATCCAACACACAGTGTTCATGTATTTACAGACCTTTCCCAGTGACTGTAATGAAGTTTGCATACACTGGTAGAAAATAAGATCATTAGAATGTCATGGAGCTCACCCTCGCTATTTGTTCTATGCTGCTTCTGTCATTTTTAGGTACTAGCTTCTAACAGTTCTGCAAAACCAAACACATTGTCTTAAACCTGAGCCACAGTTAAAAGCTGCTGACCCTCTCTCCAGCTGTACGTCATGCCAGAATGAAAAGAAAGCTTTTGTAATTAAGGCTTCTTCCTCCAGAGACTCCTTTGTTAATCAACAGAGTTCCTAATCCCCATAGGAACTGACAGACTGTTGGCTGCATCCGTTATTAATTATTAGAGCCTACCTTTAATAGAGCCAGGTACTGTCCTCCAAGGCTGTGTAGGTACTGCCAGTGTCACCGGGCTCACCCCATGGGCATCAATTAAGAGGTTATCAAAACAGCCAATGGAATTAAGTACCTGCTTGCCTTACACCCATTTGTCAAGGATTCGTTTAATATTCAGCTCCACTTTGCAACTTGTATTATGAGAATTCGCGAGATGTGAAATCCTGATCTGTTTGAGTACTTTTAACTCTGGTTGTGTCATGATTTTCCCTCCTCTCCTGAGCTTACCTCTCTACCTCTTGTTTCTCTGACCCCTCTGCCAGCCTCTGCTCAGGCACAGCCGTCCCCCTGCAGCATGGAGGGGGCTCCCATTCCAGCAGAGCCTGGATCTTCAGCATGAAGTGGTGTTTTCACCCAGCAAACTGCTTCAAGCAGAATGTAGTTTATCCCCTGTGGAGCAAGGGCCCCCTCTCTTCCTACTGAGGCTCAGGCTGACACAGACCACGGGTTCCTTCCAGCCCCCGCTGTTCCACATCCATTTGTTCTCCCTAGCAAATGCAAATATCCAGCCTTTTTCCGTTCTCCCTTGCACCTTGTGCACAAAGCGCTGCCCCTAACAAAACACACATGGCTCAGGTGAATTAGGCACACAGTAATTCTGAAGAAATGAGATCAAATCGTTTTGCAAAGATGGGCAAAGTGTCTATTTTGTTGTGCCAGCAGCGCTTTCATTCCATTTTATAACCCACATCAAAGTCCTGGGGTTCACAGCTGTTCCGCTGCCAGTCTCTAGTTACCTACAAGTCCTCAATATCAGAGTTCACACCCCAGAACACACAGGAGAACGACATAAACACTCAGATGAATTAAGTGCAAGGGGTTCAGACACCCTTTCAGAGCAGAGCTCACCGCGGTCTCCACCGGGCTGTGTTTTCTCCCTTCACGTACACTCTTCTGTTGACACTGAGAATTCAGCAGCGCAATGTGAGATACAGGATTTCTCAACAAAGGTGCCAAGCACCAGCTCAGATGTTTCCTGGTTGTATTTTGCAGAAATTCAGGTGTAGGACAAAAAAAAACCCCTTCCACTGCTGCAGGCTCCACCACACAGTACCCTTTCTCTGCGCCTACAATCCATCACGTTTTTGCCATTTAATGCAGCGGTATCAGCGGTGGTTCACGCGGGTGCGTGTATGAGAGTGAAGCAAGCCATAAAGCAGTTAAAACTACCACTCTCCATCCTGTAAACATTTTTCTATTTATCTGCTCGTCACTACATGCACAATCTTATTATCTCTGCACATCCTCAAAGCGACAGCCATCAGGGTCACCCTATAAAATATATATCGGCAATGTTACATTTAATGGCTGGAGCGAGAAGAAAAATGAAGGATGGGAGGGGTGGAATACCACAGGATGTTTTAAAGGGATCATCAGTTATATCTGTGCATTTCCTGAGGTGATAATTGAATGACAGCGGCTGGGGGAAATCCATTTCTGAGCTTGGGAAAGGACTGTTAAGAAAAAACCGGTTTTGTGCTGGCAGCACGTAATGGCTGCCTGAAAATGAAAAAAGGTTCTTTGAGCCACAGCAGTTCCCCGATTTTATGGATTTTATAGAGAGGCTGAGAATTATGTCAAATACAATCAGCTCCTGAAACCAATCAAAAAATATTGACAGACTTTGGCAATTTCAAGCCCAACCAGACTACTGCCCGCTGCGCTGGCATGTCAACTGTACTTAATTTAAATGGAAGACCAAGTGGTGTATGTGCCTGTGCAGACAGTGACATTCCCCACACAAGGACAGCAGCATTTTCTACTGAGATCATTTTCATTTTAACGAAGTATTAAAGGTCTGATTCTACCATTCAGCAGGGAACCTAATCCTCCTGCATTTCAGTAACCTACAGACATGCTGATTTTTTTCTACTCTACACAGCCAAAGCCAGGCTTGCAAGCATTCAAAAAGTGAGTACTTCAAATGTTTTTAAATTATTGCATCATGACAATCCTACAGACAGACTCAATTTCACTTACCAAAGCAATTCCCACGATACAATTGTTAGCTTTGCTTGTTCTGCTTGTTCACGGCAATAATGCAAATCGGTATTAAAATGAACCCCCTTCCAGTTAATTGTCACTTAAAATCAATACTCTGCATCACTGCAACACTCCATGGGATGCCTCAGGCTCGCTAGACTGACACAGACACACAGCTGAAAGGACCACAGAAAATACCAGCTCTGAGCTCATCAGAGTAAGAAGGGTTTTCCCCCCTGTTGAAAAAGAGCAACAGAATAAACTCCCAATACATTCATACTCCTCTTCACTAAACCAGACATCCATCCCATAGCTCAGCAAATTCCCCTACTGATCAGCAGAAAGTCTACACAGGGAAGGTGGCATTTTACTGATCTGAAGGGATGATTTCAAACGGTTCTGTGCTTTTATCTTGCAAGGCAATTCCTGCTCAACTTAACCGAAAAGATGCTGGAGTGTCTAACATTCACTGAAATTCCCTCTCACACTCCAGTTTAAAAGTCATCAGTTAGTCCGCTGTGGGGACAAGTGCTTCAGGTTGAACAGACTATGTTAGTCAACACCCTGAATGGCCTGGGAAAAAGTTGCTGTAGCTTCTTTTCAATACTTAAATGTGTAAATTCTGCAAGACTTTACAGGCCACCGAGGACTGTCTCTGTGTTAACTATAGCTGGGAATTCTGCTTTTTCCTTTGTCTCATGCCCTCCCCCAGGGGAAGTCAGAATAGATTATATATTACCAGGTTTCTAAACAAATCTCATTCTCACCATATTCTATTATTGGAATCTGATGTCATTCTCAGCAGGTGTAGGTTGTTCCCATGATGTCAGACAGGTCTCCCCTTCCTTATTCTTCTGGAGAGTAAGGGTTCTGACCTGCACAGATTGCTTGCACTGTGCTCTGCAGTCCTGTCCTGCCTCTTCCATGGCCAGGCAGTGGTCACTGAGATGATGACACACCACAAACCCAAGGCAACAAACCTGCACAAGCTAAGTCAGCAAACGGAAGTGCTGAGAGTTTGAAGACTTGCTAAAAGGTAAGGGAAGAATTAGCCTTTTGTTTCTCATTCTGTAACCATTTCTCTTTAAATAGAGAAATAACAGTTGAAAGCCAGCGTAGTGCCAAGAATCACCAGCAAAGCAGTTTTGCCTTCAGCAGCAGCACATGCTGACGTGCCTGTGCTGACCTGCATTCCACATTTCAATGTAACAGATGTTTTAGGTTTTTCAAACCCATCTGTGACGAATCACACAAAACCTGGCTTGTCAAACCTGGACATTATCATCTCTGACAAACAGCTTCCTCCCTTTGCAGCTCGTGACCTACAGGGGAGCTGTTGAGTTTTAATATTTTATAATAAAGTCATGTTAAAAACAACAGCATTCAGGAAATACCAAAACCAAACCTCATCAAATAATCCTCATTGCTACCAAGGAAAGTGGAGAGACAGGAAAAATTCCCCTCACCTTTTGTACTACAGCTATCCTCACAGTCTTCACAAGCGGTTAGTGTATGATGGCAACTATCAAACCCTCTGATTCCAAGCTGAAGACAGACAGCATTTGACCTCTGAAGAAAAACCTTTAGCACAGGATATCCAGCACCTTGACAAGGCAGATGGAGGAAGGGAGGCATCCACTTCACACCTGAAGAGTACCAAACTGCCAGGCTAACCACACCACACAAACAGAGGTTTAAGGAGGATGAGTTCCTGCCCCGCTGCTCAGTCTGAGCTAGCAACAAGCTCTCAGACACACAACCCTGTCACTAAGCCTTGATTTTAAACAGACACAGCTTCTCTCAGATCTGACCCCCGAACAGCTGTTTCCCTTTTACTGCTCTCCAAGAACATTTCTCTACCCCAGAAGATTTTCTAGATGAAGTGTGGAGGGTTATGGGGCACTTCAGCATTTTCCTGTTTATCAGAGCTATATATGAAAAGAAGAATATTGAAGCAGAACGTCAAGCAACTCCCCCTCCCTCAAACGATAAAAGAACTGCCACGTAAGCTGCTTATCCCTCAGTTATTGTTGCCTCCCTCCAGTCTCAAATTCTTTCTGTCAAGAGAAAACCCTCAGCAAGCAAAATGTAACTACAAGACAATGCTACGAGTTGTAACGCTGTATTAAAAAGACCAGTTCATTGTAGCTTACCCTAATATCTCCACAGTGAGCCCCAAAGTGAAAGAAATTGAGAGTTCTTTACAACTCTGTTCCACTCTGGTATCTCCAGCAAGAATTCATCCGAGCTACTCCCTTGGAAAGTGAAATTGATCCCTATTTCACAACCAGGGATCAGAAAAAAGGCGCTGGTAATCTGGGGCATGGTTTAAGACTCTGACTGCTGAGGAGTTGCAAAACATACTACAGTGAGTTCAGAGATTCACTTGGACTGGTGCCATTAATCCTGCCCTCCCTGTACCCAGCTCAGAGTCACCGCGGGGGTGTTGGGACAGGTGGGATGGCTGCGGCAGCACATTGCACGAAGTGTGCTGACTTAATGTCGTTAACTTCCGTTTACACCATCAACAGCAGTGAAACAGTGGCCTCATTTTTATCTGTCATGTCCACTGCAGGGATGGCAACCTCTGTCAGAAGAGCCATGTAAGCAGGAAGGAAAAGAAGTACAATTAAATACGGAAGTGAAGGCAACAGTAGTCGTCATCAACCGGCGCTCAAGAGCCAGAGATCTCCCAGACAGAAGGAGCACCCAGAAGGTGCTACCCACCAGGCAAGCCAATGCTCTAACAGCTATTTCTCACAAGCTGGGCAAATTTCCCATTGGAACCCACTGGGTGACACAGAGCAGCTGCAGCTTCACCTCTTGTACTGCTTGATTAGATGTGCAAGACTATATAACCAATTCCTGCAAATGATGTCTGATGGCTCCCACACCACACTTAGCCTGGACCTGCACTCTCACCCACCCAGCAGACTTGATTCTCATCCCAGGTTATAAACACTCAAGAGTCTCATCCCGGTTGCATCAATACAAGCTCAGAAATTCTTCACTACTCAGCCAGCCAGTGTCAATATCCCTCGGAAACACGGAGACTGACTGATTGGGTATTCCAAACACACAGGTTTTACTCTATTTATGCCCTGCTCCCATGTCTAACAGTCACAGCATGCTGATGCTACCACTAGGCAGCGTGAGTGATTATTTTAATTAGAGGCTTGCATTCAACACAGCAAGCAAGGTGTCAGGAACTAAAAGGGAACCACTTATAATTGAGAGCTTCAGAACAACAAGGGAAAAAAAGAGGATACACTGGATACCTGTTGGCCTTCGCCGTTAAATAGAAGTGGGTGTGTGCTGCATTAGTTTAAGGATTCACTCCCCTGAAAAGAATCTGAGAAAGATTTCTCCCCCCACAAACAAACTCACCAGCCTGTGGCTCTAAACACAGCACCACCACCAGCTCCTGTCTCTTAAAGCTGCGTTTCGTTTTGGACTTACTACACCAAAGCATCAAGCTGTAACTGAATTATTTGGAAATACAGAGAGATCAAACGCCACAGCTCAGTGCTGACAAAACGCTTGAGATGGACGTTCCGTGCCCTGGGTTTCACTTCCGTGTGCCACACTGAAAATGGAACATTGAAAAGTCTAGTCGGTGCGGACACGGTCTCACTTTGCCTTCTAACCGTGGAAGATCTCCATCTGCAAAACAAGACCAGAGTTCACCAGTGTGTGGGCTCATGGCTCAGTGCACAGCCATACGTAGGGCACGAGTCAATCCTTCCTGCAGACATCGAATCCTTCTGTAAAGGGGTTTTCTGCATGGTGCCCAACACATCAAACCTGTTCTGAAAAGACCATGTAAGCCCATGTTGACATTTACACAACAAATCAACTCCGGGAATCCTCCAGCTCCTCCTGGTTCTCCTTTCTCTGTCCAGCCCAGTCCTCACAAAGCAAGCAGTCCTACAACCAAGCTTTCAGCTCTAAATTGTGAGCGGTTTTGTCTCCAGAGCGCCTTTTACAGAACAGGCTGAGACACTACCCCACTGCACAGAACCTGGAGTCAAGGCAGAAGAGAACATCCACAAAGAACAGTGATGGAATCGGTTGTCTTTTTACAAGAGTAACACCTTTGTCAAACAACCCTGCTCTGTTTTCTGGGCCTCCCTTAGGACAACTTCCTTCTTCTGTCCTATCCCTCTCGAATCAGAAAAGGTGGAGAAGCCCAGAAGGGGCAGTGTCTGAACACGAGACACAAAGACCCCTGTGATTCCTCTTGGCAGGGTCTCGGTGATGAGTGAATGCAGATGAAGAGGTGGTATTCTGCCTGTTTAAGTACCATGTTGTAAAATGCTGCTCCTGCAGCTCCTCAAAAACATGAGATCAAAGCGACATGTCAAAGAAAATCTCACTGGTCTGGTAACACAAAGTTTTATTTTCTGGGCAATGCAGACAGCCTGTATTTTTCTGGGTAAGGGAAACACACCTCTGCTTGATAAAGGCAAATTTTAAATGCAGAATCCCTGTGTTTTCCATATGAAATATTCAATAACCTAAGAATGCTCACAGCTTTGTGTGCTGTTCACCATCAATTAGGAGCAAGACACAGCAGTGACAGCCATCTCGGCTCTTAAAGGCATCTGCTGCTTCAAACAATTTATCACCTCAAGTTATTCAACAGCGACGTTATTACCCCACAAGAGCCTTTCTGTTCTGCTTAACTCTTCCCTCCCTGTCTGCCTAGTTTCTGAGGTGACTGCATCCTGTCCTACTGACCACAAAGCTCACACCTCGCAGCCTTAGGAAAAGCTCAAAGAGAGAACAAGGTCACGGACCCAAGCTACACCCTCTGAAAAGGACGAGGAGGCAGTAATGAATTCTGTTCAACCTTCGTAAAGCAGCGCTGAGGCACCTGCTGCGGGGCGATGGTGGAAGTGTCTCCAACCACCTCAGCCTCCCTGACCAGGAATTATAAACCCTGGAGGGATGTTTGCTGTTAAAAGTTCCAGCCGTACACAAAGCAGCTCTGTGACCGACGCGAGCAACACAGGATAATGCTGCTGTTAGGACACTATAATGTAGTATTTTAACAGTCACTTGAGAATTTCTGTTTCACAAGGGCCCACACAACATTTTGCAGTTGGCATGGTCTGAAAGTTACGCATCACACAATATTTGATGCGAGTTTGAAGCACATACATTGCACCAATCTGTGAAAAGAAATAAAAACCCAAAGCAGTTTTCCCATGCCCAGTGGGGACAGCTTGGTAGATCTCATCTGCTTGTTAAAAACAGAATGACTTCACAAAATGAGAATGTCTCCTTAAACTGAGCATTTCCCCTGCACTTGGTAACCATTGTGCTTTGCATTTAAAGGCAGTTTTCAAGATGTTGTCACAGACTGCCCGTATCTGTCCGTGCACATCGTTAATCAATAGTTTCCCCCCACCTCTGCTGCCTTAAAGGGCTTTTAATATTTTTAACAGCATGCCAAGCTATTAAGAGTGCTATTTATTTCAGCAGGCAGTATTTTTTCTTAAAACCATTTTTATCTTCCATAGCTACACCACAAGTACCTGAACCAATGCAGAATTGCTTAAAAGAGAAGGATGGGAGAAACATGGCACAAGACTCTCCCAGAACATGCCGAAGGGAGAAAACCTCCAACAATTGTCATGTAACCCTGAAATAATTGGCTCCGCGCTTTAAACATGAAAAGCAAGATAAAAGGCACTGGGCTGTCCGTAGTGTATCATCTCCAAACAGCTGATGGTAACTGCACATTTGAACACTAACCTTCAGGAACAGACTCGCTGTCACAAGCTGTCAGGCCCTTTGCATTAAGAAAACCCTGCCTGAACCAAGCCTGCATTTTGTTGGGATTGTGGCAGTGAATCTGCAATGACAGGGTTTTCTCTGTGTGTGTTTGGACTGTTGTAGGTTGGTTGGGTGTTTCGTTTTGTTTAAATAAGCAGTGGTACATTCTCACATCGCTGTTGTTCTCTCCAGTCACCTTCTGCAGCCTCTGTCTGTTTCCCAAACAGGTGAACCAAAGCGTGGCAGGAGCACACCAGTACCACAATGGATCCCACTGAAATGCAGTTGAAACAGCTACACTCTTCCCAGTGTAACAACCCTGCTCTGTACAATGTGGCAGTCACTTCTGTGTGGGAACATCGAAAGTACACAAGTGGCAAGTTTTGCCAGGACGATGTGGATCCGTAACAAGCCTAAGTCATTTGTCTGTGACACACGCTTTGCTCCCTGGAATAACTAAAATACAAGTTTAGCAAGTCCAGATAAGATTTAAAAAATCACTGTGTTAGCTTCTGAACCCATGCTGCATCTCCACACAGGAAGGAGTCAAAAGACAGTCAACTGGAAAGAATGATTAACCATGAATTGTAGTGAAGAAGGCAACGGGTCAGCAGAGCACGCTGTGCATGGTAGGAAAAAGTCACACCTCACCCTCACACCTGTACCTTTCTGCTGTCTCGTGGCCCTTATCCAAGAGGAACAAGGCGGCTAACAAGGTATGTGGACAGGGCAGCAAACCCCAGTTAGGATATTCCCCAGTGCTATAGCTACGGATGCGTGCGAGCTGTAATTTACTGTGATGGAAAACAGTTGTGCAACACGCTGGAGAATTACATCCAACAATGTAGGAGAAACATCCACTTCCTTCTGGCCTTAGACAGAAGTACTAACTTCAGAACAGTTATCTACCGACAGACACGGAGAGCACTGCAATTTAAAATAGATCAGAATTGTGGGACAAGGTGAAAGTGTTACCAGACAGCCCGTGTCCTTTTTCTGGTTTCCAGGTTAGAAGATTTCCTGTTCTATATTCAGCGTTCTGGCAAAAAAACCAACCCCAAACAAACCCACAATTAATACAGATTATTTCCTTGCAGCCAATCACAGCAGGCAATTACCTCGAGCAGAGTTAACACTCGATGATCATGAGAGCTCAACAAGGCAGAAACTCCCACAACCTCCAAAATCCAAATTTCCAAAAAGAGATTAAAAGGGGAGAACGTATGTGAGTGAGTGACACAGATCTCTGGATCCAAATTCTTACAGCAGCTGTGGTGTTTAATGTGGCTATCTTGATATTTAAATCCATGGGGGCCTCCTGAACGTGCACCTCCCTGCTCAGAAGAGCCCAAACAGCACACGGCTCCTTCCCCCCTTCAGAAAATACTTGAGAGACAGAGCAGCACGGCAGGTTTTCTACTGCTCGTGTTTCCCTAATCCATCAGACCCATGCTACTGGAAAGGGGTTTCACGAGTGAAACCATCCTAATTGCCAAATGCACGAACCAAGCTGTTCCTGTGGTTTACCAGCTGTATTTTACTGAGGTTTGGCTACTCACACGTGGCTTCAAAAAGTTCACAGCAGCATCACCCCAGCCAGGCAGGAGGATGCAGAGCAGGTGCACAGCCTGCAACTTCCCAGTTGCTTTCCATGCTCTGAAGGCACCGTTTCACAGGATTCCTCCCAAACACTTCAAAGCCGACAGAGGAAGCCTCCTACAAAAAGGGCTTTCAATCAATGAAAGGATTTAACTAATAGCCATGCATTGTTCCTGTGCAGGCAAGATACAGGTACCTGCAACTTCCTTCTTTTAAGCTGCATCGCCAAGGGCATGTGTCCCACCGCCAACAGATTCCCTGGGGAGTAGAAAGCAGAGCTGCCAGGAACCCAGCAGCCTTCAAGCAGCAATGTCAACATCAATTATCAAGGAGACAAGGCAAAATAACACAGAGGCAACAAAGCCTTGGCAGCACCTAACTTTCTTTCCTGCTGCCCTTTTAAAAACACTTCTAATGAAACAAAATGGAAATCCCCAGTATATACTGTAGATGAAAGTGACCTTTGGAAGTGGGGGAGAAGAGGAACAAAACCAGACGATCTTAGGAAACTGCCAGGGACCCAACAGACCAGCCCCGTCCTTCCACATGGAAACAGCCACTCAGAAATGGACAGGTCTAAGCGAGTGTCAGAGCAAACTGTAGCTACCAGCACCTCTGAGTTTCATCTGCTCTGTCTGCAGACATTTGGACCACAGACATTAACCCAACCTCTTCTCTACCAGCTTTCCTCTTGCCAGAGGAGTACGATGACTACAGCTGAGCTGCAAAGGTTGGTGGCTGATTGAAAGAGTATCTGGGCAGTGCATTAGTTACACAACAGGTTCTTTTCAACACTGAAGAATTACATATTCCTGAAGAGACGCTGGAGCAAGAGTATCTGAAAAATCAGTAGCTCAAAGAATTTATTCTTAAGATAAGTCCCTGCTTGTCTGGGGTTTTTTGTGGTTATTTATCATGGGGGGTTTTTCTTCAATTTGATGTGACCTTTATGGAATGACAAACCAAGACCGAGCAAGGCACCAGAAAGGCTGTTTATCTGGAGCCTGCAGGATTCCATCTGCATTTGCAGCTCTGAGATGACAACCAAAGCAATCAAACATAACGTGAAACTCCATTTTTTAGATTTCACCATATCTTCTCTACATAAGCTCACTTGAAAAGGTCAGAGAGAAACCTCCGTAATTCAAGAAAACCAAAAAACTGGTTTGGCACAGACACAAATGTGAAAAACCAGCTAAATTTTTACATGTTAATTGCTGAAGCAATGAGAAGTTCCACAGTCACAACTTCCAAATGCCAGCATGGTTCTTTACAGTTGAGACTCCAGACGAGGAAAACATGGGCACAGACTACGGAAGAGTGACTGGATGAGGTCGGAAAAGAGTCGGGCAGTTTTCACTTCAACACTTCGCAATCCCATTGCTTTGCCTCAGCAGCACTGTTAATGCTCCATGAAAAATTACCGAGATCAGAGTGTGAAAAATGGGGTCATTCATAACAACTCCAACCAGCAGCCTCCAGTTGCCTCTTTCCAGCAGACACACATCTATGGACTACAGCTTTCTGAAAGAGCACGCATTACTTTCAAATCTGTCTCAGACCCCTAAAACACTCCAGCTTTTCCAGTCTAACCATACTTGAGCTTCCTCCTTTTCATCCTTCAGCTGAAACTCACTGAAATTATTTTTGTAAGGCTTATGAGTTTAAGAGATGCAGGTTTCTCTGAAACAAACCCATTACTCACCTTAAAAGAATATAAATAAGGGAAAGCGAGAGCGCAGAGCGTCATGCCCACAGTGAGCAGTCAAATTCTGTTCAGAAGCCCTTACGCTCACAACAACAGAATGCTCTTACAAAGCCAGGCAACACCACCAAAAAAAAAAAAGAGAGAGAAATCTATCACATCAAACGGCACAGAATAAGAACATGAGCTGGGAATGTTAAATCAATACAGCACTGGAGGTGGAAGGGCCTTTGTCCATGTCACCTCACCATAACAAGGGGAAAGCCCAGTTATGCAACCCCCAGAGTTACTCTATGTTCTGGACCTGATTTGACAGTGGGAGTTAGGAGAAACTCACTGTCCCATACGTGTGCCAGGTTTATGGGGTGCATTCTCCACCGTATGCAAGTTCACAGAAAAAAAACCTGGGTCCAACCCAAAACCCTACCTAATTCTGGGTATTCTGCTCTTCCTGTGCCTAAGCCACTATCAACTGCAGCTGCACTACTCTAACACAGGGAAGGAAAACCTACTCACAAAGAGTAGCCTGGGCAGCATCAGAACCGCGGGGACTTCGGCCAAGCTCTAGCGAAGCACAATCAGACGCGAAGATCCCTGCACAGGCAAAACCATCAGTGCAGCTAGCAAGTGCACGATCTCTGTTAAGTCAGGAGGTTACGTGACACAACCTCTACTCCACAGACAGGCAACTGAAGTGGTTTTGGCAATGGCCGAGCACTCAGAATGGAAAAATCTCTCTTTCCTGTGCCTTGTGCTGCTGAACAGACAAGACAAACCCCAGCAACGCACTGTACATTGGTCTCAATTCATTCCAAACTCTAAAAGAAACTTCAGGGAAGGGAAAGAAACAGATGGAGAGTAACGGTGGTAGGGCTGCAGGAACAAGGAATGGGGAGAAAAAATGTGGGCTGGTTTGTTTGGGGTTTTTTTATAGTTTAATGGGTTTTACTGGGGGGGATGTTTTTTGAGGTTTGGTTGGTTTGCCTGTTGATGAGGTGACACAGTCGATTTCTCCAGATCCCTTGCACTGCAACTCAGGTAAAGACTTGAGCTTTGGCAGAGATTCCCCTCTTAAGCCACAAAAATTAATTTAAAAACAAGAGGAAGAAAATAGCTGTAATTCAAGTTACTGGAAACTGAGCTAATCGAACTTGAACAGTAACAAAGGGCAACAGAAACACATTCGCTGTATCACATCTTCCACGCTGGCCACCAGCCCAGAGTTTTCATTACCCGGTTTCTCGTCCCTCCCCTTCCACAACAGCAGCAAGGATGCCTGGCCTTGGATGCCTGGCCTTGCCAATGGTATTTGTAGGAGGTCAGCCTTCGTGGGGCCAAAACCCCAGCATGTGGAAAGTATTAAGACTTTAATGTAGTAGAGCAGCTTCTTAAAACTACCGTTCGGTTTAAAAAACTTGGAGCTTCACTAACCATTAGAGGTTTCTGAACCACAGAGAAGGGCAGAGTTAGCAAAACAAATCAAGAGTTCCTGTGAGATGTCCTCACGCTTCACACAGTAGGAGGCACCTGGCACAGAGCAGGCTCTGCGTTAAACTACGAGGAGGAGTCAAACTGCTGTTTTATAACCTGGAGTGGACTCTCCTTTTCTTCAAAGACCTGCAGGCTTTGTACAAAATAATGCTGTTTGTGTCAGGGGCTCTGGGAGGAAGGAAAACGGGAGCACAGGAAGGACACATCCAGCCGGGATGAGGTGGGTGGCACCGTCAGCCCTGTGACTCTAATGCACAAACAGCATGAACTGGTGGAGCCCCATCTCGTGAAAGGGTCCTCCCAAGCAGCAGCAGGAAACCCAAAGCCTAAGCATGGTGCCAGTATCTTTGTTTTCCACGTCCCAGAATTTATCTGCAGGTGTCTGAAAGCACATTCTGCCTCTGGCAGGAGAAGGAATCCCCCACTGCACACACATACTCAGGGCTGCGGTTCACGTTTGCTCCGAGGAGCCGCACACCTCGCACAACACATCGCTTCCCTCCCGTGCTCTGACAAAAGCTCCCCCAAAAAGGCTATTGCCTCTAATTCAGCAGCAGCATCTTCACGTCCCGAGCATCTGGATTCTACCATGCTCTTGAGCGTTTTTCCTTCAGACACAAAATGGAAAGGGGAAGTCAAACACACAAACAAACCCCAACGCAGCACATACCGGCTTGTGACATGAAACGCTTCTGAAGGCTCAAGCTTGCAGAGCCAGCTACATCCAGAAATGGCCTTAGTTTCCCCTATGGCACAGCACTTTAAACCAAAGCCACTGTTCTTAACTCCCACTCTCAGTTTATTCTACAGGCTGGGTGATTCCTAGGAGCTCCCTTGTCAAGAAAACAACCAAACCACCACCACCACCAGTAATCAAGCAGTGCTGCTTTTTTACAGCTGCTCCCAAACAAAACGACAAAGCGAGAGCATCTGTCTGCTGCAGTTGTCATTGTCTTGTTCTCGCAGTACAGTTACAGCAGCACATTACAGGATCTTTAGGACTGAATAATGTATTTGGCGGCTGATTCTGTGCCAAGAGAACACTGTAGATGTGGTTCCTGCGGTGCCATCTGGGGCAGGAAGCAACTACTAAGGCCAGCGATCTGTTGTATAAGATAAAGTTCATTTCATGCTCGAGATGGCAGGCAAGGCACGATGCATCAAAATACTTTACTCCCTGCCAACAGTGGATTTGTGGGTTTTTTTCCTGGTGCACAATCTTTTGCCCCGAATGGTTTGTGCTGCTGAACCCCACACAACCTGGGTGACAATTTTATGAATGTCTGTGTTGAGGAACTGAGAAGTGCTCCAGTGCTCCGCGCTACTGAGCACTTTTCCAACAGGCCAAAGTCCTTTGTATTTATTGTCTTCTTAAACTTGAAAATTCCATAGAAAACTGCTGCAGTGCCTTCGAAAATATAAGAGCATCTGTAAGCACACGTGAAATGACACCGTGTGGGACAACACCCAGACAGTATCCTCCGTTACGCTAGCCACAATCTAGCTGCCCCTGCTCTGGTGTCTTCATCCTCAATGGTACATTGGTAATTAATCTTTATAATCCCTGACAAGGATAAGAAAGCAGTGGGGATGCTGAGCAGGAGAAACCCAAGCAGCAAGACAGAACACTTGTTCCTCAAACGCAAAACCTGCCTGAGCAGTTTGCGCTGGCTTCCGGGGGATAACCACAGACAGAATTTGGCCCAAATACGCACGAACGAAATAAACAATCACATATAGGGCATAAAAATCAAGGTTGAATGCAGAACTTGAAGTAGCTGCAGGATCTGCTTGAGTGTTACCCCGTGTTTTTTTCAGTACCTCAGACTTGAGGAATTGCCATAAAACTCTCCACTTGCCAACCAAACCACTTGTCTCCACATCTTCCTCCCTTTCTAAAAAAACATTTTAAAAAAGATCCCCTTTTGCCTGTTCTACACAGGAACTCTTAGACCTCTGCATCCCCACCGCACAGGTAAGAAAGAGGGACTAACCAACACCAGGAAGATGCTGTCTAAGGCACTGAAACTGCTCTTCCGGAGCTGCCGGCGTTGCACTGTCACCTTCAGTCCTTGCCCCTCCTGAATAGTCAGTATCTTGTTTGTGCATAACAGGGAATTCTTTAACTTGCCACGAAGCAGAGCCACTGATTCATGTTTTATCTCTCAAGGACTAAATTTAGTGCTTGTAGGATGAGGTTTATGCAGCACCACTTCTACATCAATGCCAGGACATCAGAGCTTATCTTCCTGCCTTGCTAGAGATGTTTTTGGTTTCCCTGAGCAAGGCACCAGGATTTGCTTCCGACTCAGCTCTTAACCCAAACAAACTTCAATCCCACTCCCAGCAGTGTCGTACATTAGATCTATGACTGAAGATCATGAGACCAGATGGAGGTCTGTGAGTTAGTACCACAGAGAGGATTAGGTGGAGAATATTTCTCTATTAAGCCACTTCAAAAATCAGACACCAGGAAGGATTATACAGATTAATTTCTTCAAGGAGCTACCCATATTTTACATTAGCACTGCTCCAGGACAGGATCTTACAGACAGCGCTGTTACTTAAGTGACTTTTATTTTTGCCTCACAGAGCTGTGAGGCGTCACAAAAGCACTGTGTTCTCTTAGCTGTTGAGGAAGACTCAGACAATATTCTGTCCATTACCCAAATGATCTTGGCTTAGATCTCAAATACCTTATCCAAACAAACCAGAAAGTGTCTCTTTTGGCTCTCTGATAGAACTCTATGCAGTAGCCTAATGGCCCTCTTCTGCTTCCAGCAATGTTTTACCCCTACCCACCTCTAAATCTCCAGATAAAAACAAACAGTCTCAATCATGTAAAATGATTAGAAAAAACCCACCAGAATGCAGAGCTGATTTATTATCCACGCTAAAGGCAACTCTAGAGTCCAGCTGACACACCGAACACACCTTCTGGTTTTCTGATCCTCACCTATGAAGGTTTCCTAGCAAGAAACTCAAATAAGCAGCCCAGTTTTTGAGCTGATGATACTGCAAATTACCTTCAGAGCTCAAAAACATACAACTGAACATTAATTCTCTTTTTATCTGAAGTTAATTGAAATGAAAACAAAACACATGAGATACTTGCTTTGGTTTTTCTTGTTTCAGCTAAAGTCAAAGCACACAGGTATGTGAAAGGGTATTTTGGCCTCTGGAAGATGCAATGCGGTCATGCAGGAGCAGCACTGGGTGTTGGAGCGGGGATCTGAGAGCTAAGCAACACACATAGAAGAAATCCAGGGAATGGCAGTGAAAGGAACACACATGGGATATAAACCAGGAGCTGGAACCCTGCTCATCCAGCAAGCTGTACCGTCAGCAGCTCTACTCACCCGTTAGACCTGAAATCAGCCTCAGAGATGAAGACAAGATGGTGTCTACCAGAGTTAATCCCTTGTGTCTCTCTAAAGGCTTTCCTAAGCCTGCTCTTCTATTATCCAATAAAATGATGACATTTGCAATAGGTTTAACAGTTAAACTTTTAAAAACAAGTTAAATCATAGTGAACACACACACACACTGAACATCCCTTACAGATGATCTGGTCTTTGTAAACAGCTTCCAGCTCAGCGCTATTTAAATTTAAGAATATCTCCATCTGAGCTCAGCTCCTATGAGCTCAGCATTTCATTAAATTCTTTGGCTTACTTACTCTGCTCCTGGTGAGAAGCATGAACTGAACCACCGTAGGCCTGCTCTACACGCTTTACCTTAAAGCCAAACATACTAATGTAGTGTTCTCCCTCCACAGGCTAAGATTAGCCATACTCAAAAAAGAAAAACCCCAACGTGCTTCCTTCAGAAGAGTTTGTTATGCAAATGAGTCTATGTTCTCACTTACACAGGAAAAGCAGCTGAGTGATGCCTCTGCCCCTTTTTCCAAATCAGCTGAAGCCCAGTATGATGTCTGCTATGACTGGAAAAAAAAGAGTTGTAGGCTACCTGATCGAAACTGTGAAGCCTTCAGTCTCTGTTTTAACAAGAACAAAACCCTCCAACTGCAATATCCATGCAATGGAAGCACCAGCAGCAGTGAGCTGAGATGAAATGAAAAGAAGCAGTGGCTGTTTATGTTGGCAGTCGCTTCAAACTCTAATGGAAAATTTCAGCTCTGACTGCATCTAGGCTAGAACAAGTTATTAAGGAAAAAGGTTCAGCTTTCACACAGAAAGGGCTTACAGAGCTTTCCCCTTCTGAGCTCCCGCAGCAAAGTCAGGAAACAGTATGCCTTGACTGTGGGATGTATTAATATCCTATCGTTAGGGGAATATGCCACCAAATCAAATCTATTTCCTTTGGGAAAGGAGCAATGCCCGTGCCACAGACACAAACTCAGCTATGGGTACAAGTCAGTTATAGCTCTAAACGCAAATATTAAAAAGGCACTGTAGGGCTAACTAATAACTTTATACTAAGGGACCAAAATACATTCACCTAATTATTCCCCTCTTTGGATCAGAGGAAAAATTGCTATTTGAGCAACTACATCGAGGGAGAATCGCTACCTTTCATAGGCTCATGAGAACTTTTGGACAAATATTACTGAGGCTGTTTGTTGAGTCAGGCAGTATTCAGCCTGTCCTCAGAGAGGACAAACACCTTGCCAGCCTGCACATATGGTAACTGCAGCGACCTTTCAGCTACTACATATTTGCACTATATTTAAGAGCTACTCAGGAAGCCAATACTGGGTATTATGTAACACAAGATTAAGCATTAATGAGGCAAGAATAAAAATGTTTATCTAAACACCAATCTAAAATTAAACAGAAGTTTATGCTGAAAGCTCACACTGCACTCATTTTGTCACCTAACATTAGCAGAGCACAGCTTCTTTAGTCTGAGTGGAATCCCAATAGCCCTTAATTTGCAGAGAAAGATTTTATCAGAAGAGACTGTTTTTCCTCAGGAAGAAAGTAATGCATGTTTAGCTCTTATGTGCATAAATGCAGCACGTTGCAGGTATTTTGATCTCAGGAAAACAGCTGATACTCACAACATCCATCCGCACTGTGTTTTAAAGCTAAATACAGAAGCCTCTGCCCAGAAGCCAGACCTTTCGATTGCACAGTCACCTCTTGCTGAGCAGCCAAACCAAAAATCACACACATCAGAGATACCTACGTGCTCAATATGGAAATTCAAAACAAAACTAGACCAAAGCCCACATGCCTCCACAAAGATTCACAGTCCTCCTCTTAGACTTTCTCACTAAGCCAGCAGCAATACAAGCCTCACCAAGGAGCTTTGGTCTCCTGGAAAACAAGACAAGCAGACAATCAGACTATGCTCCTGCTCCCTGTACCATAAACTGTCCTTGAAGAACACAGCAGGGGACAGTAGAGAATCTCAACATTAAAGATAGTGTCAACCCTTTGTTCCAAGAAGAGTCAAAAGTACTTGGTCCTATTCCAACGAGATACACAGGATTTCCAAAACTCCAATTCAACAGCACCATGTGCCACGGTTGTCTAATGATACAACATGGACTTCAGATTCTTTAATCTATGCGAGGCTGGCAAAGGGACAGGCACAAATGACCCTCTTGTGGCTAATAAACTGCTCTAAGAAGTTTGAGTTCCCCTGGTCCGACAACACATCTGGCTAAAACGGGCTGCAGGAACTCCAGTCAGAGGAAAATGAATCGGTTTCTTCTGGGACCATGGTCTGTACTGAGTAGTTCGGGCAAACCAAGACTGCACTTGAGCCTTTCTGAGAGACCAACACAAAGGAAAGCTGAGAACAGGATCCAGCTCGAAATCTGAGCAATCTGGCACCATGGCTTGGTGTCCTCCTCCTCCTGCTGCTCTGCACAAGCTCACGTTCGTTTCATGTTTCTATTTACTCCTCGCATGTCACTAACGCAGAGTTAAAGCTATTCACAAAAGCGTGGTAAGTCAGTCCTTGACCTTGTAGGTATGTAAGTACATTTATCTCGGACCTATCACAGTGCTGGTACTTCTGAAACACTCAAATTCAAGTAGTTCAACGCAATAACCTGAAGAATTTGGGTAAGAATTTTAAATACTTAGAGAATCTCGTATTACCACAAAGTTTTAGCAAATTATGCTAAAACATAGGGGAGATAAAATAAAAATCACATTCAAAGCCAGATCAGATACTTACAATAACTTGTTGCCAGCTGGGTAACTTCTATTCTCACAACAAAGAATTTAAATGAAAGCTATTATTGAAAACTGCTCATATCTGCCTCCAAAATGTCTCAGCTTACCATGCAGAAGAATCAGAAGTGCTGCTAAGCATGAACCGAATGAGAACAAGGCACTTGAGCCAACTGTGCTCCTTCAACTACAGCTCTAACTAAGAGAAAACTATTCAGGAGGAAGAAGAAAGGAAGAGAACAATTGAGAAAAAAACCAGCACAAAAGTACAGCTCAAATAGGACATTCCCTAACATGCCTGTGAAAACTTAGTACAGAATGGCCTAATTCTCATCTCTCACCAGGGCCACTTTATACCTTCCAGTGTCATAAAAGAAATACAATGTCATGTTCACCGTTCTATGCTGACTTTTTGTATAGCAGTCCCAGCTTGATTTAGCACAAAGCAGGCCCAGTCTCTACAATAATTTTGTATTTCTGATGTATTACTGACCTGCCACTATTGCAATGTTCAAATGACAGTGCTTAGGGCAATATTGGGAATAGCTCCCCCCACCCCAGCAAAAGCAGCATTAATCTAAGTGTCTAGAACAGGCAAGCATGAGAATAAGGAAATTTAACGTGAAGTAGGTTTTGCCAAGCGCCAAAACCCCTGGCTCCCCTCTCCACAGGCTTCAGTGACTGGTAAGGTAAACTCTAATAAATTAGAAATGTGCAGGACATACTAACCTATAGCCTGCCTGCACGTCATTCCAAGAGTGCCCTGACTCATTTTCAAGTAGCTTTTGCCTACCCTGGGAGCTACTTTAGTGCTTTTCCCACCTATACAGTAATTTTCAGCGATTCACCTCATGTTAATATGGGGCTAACCAGGAAAATAAGTTCTTCTGCAATTGCTAGAGGGTTGCTTCATACTGCGACTGAAAAACGACAGGCAAAAATGATGAAAAAAAGAGAGACAGAGCGATTCCACTTTGAGGAAAAAGCAAAAACTTCGTAGTCAAACATTATTTACTGTAGCCTTCATTACTGCAGAAAAACTGCTGTACATTTTGTCTGAAAAAGACTAGGAATTAAAGCAGAAGTGGGACCTGTGGCAAAAATAGGAAACAGATATTAAACAATCTGCTGTAGGTCAAAGGTTCTTTGTAGATCAGTTACCACTAGGGCTACAGGAGCCTGTTTCAAAGCCATCAACATGCTGCTCCCCAGTCGCTCAGGCTTAACATTTAGTTGTCTCCATACTATAAATTTAGACCTAATGAAATAAAACGAGACACAAGGAAAATGGTAACGTCGATCATGTCTCACACCATTTGCAACACTTCTACAAAACACCTTAGGCCTGCCAATCAAGTTCAAATATTGAAGCCAACAGGGTCAGACAGCCCCCAACTCTCTCAGTTCTGCAGTTTTTCTCGTCAAACCTTTTCTCTATCACGAAGTGACATTTTATATTTTGTAGTCACTGCTGTAGCTGAAACTTTAGAAGAGCACTTTTGCTTCTCGGTAACTTTACCATCAGCAGAGTTCATTTTGAAAGCAAACACCAACTTGTTCTTGACACATTGCTAAGAGATCTTCTAAAGGGAAGAGGACAGGACTGCGTGAGCTGGCTGGGTGCTGGAGGTGTTGCTAAGGAGAACACTACTTCAGCATTCCTTCTGAGCTGTCACCATTGCCAGTGCCGGGCGCTCATGCCCCGAAATCCAACAGAATACTAAAGCAAGGTCTGCCTGCCCTCGGTGGGTAATTAAGTTTTCCCATCTTTCACAGCAGAATCAGTTAACACATGCAGCTACCGAGACATGCCAGGAACTGTTTCACCCTCCCCTTTCTGCTTGGCTTACACAGCGTTACTATTTACCAACAGAAGACTGTGGTATCACAGCTTTGTCTCACAAGATCATCTCAGAAGAGAATGGAAACATCCTGCCGTGAGTGACAGGCATTAGATTTTTTACAGTAACGCTCTTCCCACTGAACATCCGAATTCCACACATGCGCTTGTCTAAACAACCAGTTATCCTTTAAATCGGTGTTTTCCAGATCACTAGCATACTGCCTGAAAATAGTCTACCTCGATTTTCATCTGTTCTCTCCCTTCTGAATTCAGAACAAATACGAAAACCACCTTCCCAAAGTGCCCTCCCAGCAGTACAATGACACCTGCAGAATAGGCACTGAAGCTTCTAGAGAAACTTGGAAATAGGACTAATGGAAAAGTAACTAGATTCCCCAGGCTTCCCAAACCCTTTGAAGGTGTCAGCTGCTCCTCCCAGTCCATCTTCCTTCCAGGCACTTGCCAGGATTTCCAGCAGAATGACAGTTACGTAAGCTTTAAGAAGTTCGGTAGAGTAATAAAGCCACAGATCAGTTCAGAAACTGAAGCTACATGCTCGCCACCCACATGTCAGGAATGCAAACAGTTAAAACACAACCACACGGGATTCTGCAGGTCCCACATACCTTGGTCTTCCAAATTCCAGATTCAATTAGATTTTGGCTTGGTTTAGGCTTTAATTGCTCACAGCCATCTGAGCCCGACTGGGTGACATAAATGTATTATCCTGTCGTAATGTCAGAATTTAAAATTAGATTTGGTCTCCATAAATATACTTCACCCAACCTCAGCGGCTCCGTCCAGCAGCGATGACTATTTTACGTAACGCCTTTTCTACACGGAGACCTAAAAACCACACTGAAAATTACAGCCACCCTTTCTGGCCGTGCATTCCTCTGCTGCTTATCTGAAAAGATTTCAGTTCAGGGCGAGAAGGAAACGGTTTCGCAAGATCAAACACCGAAACAGCAAGAGAAAAAGAGAATTAGATGAAGTCAGAAGGTACTTACCGTCTCCTTATTCGGCAGCAATTCCTTTCGGATCCTGAAGAAGTTCTTGCCGTACTGCCTCAAACCCTTAATGAAACGTTTCTGGGATAAAAGATAACAAAAAGAGCAGGTCAGCAGCAAGGAAAAAAAAAATAATAATGAAAACCTTGATAATCAGCACAAACAGCCAAACAATGTTCTGAGCTTCTGCCGTGCCGACAGCACGCGAAAACCCACGGCAAACAGGGAACCGGGGAAAAGGGCTTTGTAAGGACACGGGAAAACCCAAATCCCACCCGCTGCCGTGTCAAACTTAAAGAAAAGTCGGTACCGGAGCCGGTTCGTGCCCACAAGGACCGAGCTGTTCCGCTGCTCGTCTCCCTTTAAGTCTCTTTCCAGCCAAGCAGCAGGGGAAGGAAAATACGCAACGCCGATCTCCAGCGCGGAGAAGCGGCCCCGGGAGGTGCCGCGGGGGTTACCGAGCCCTCGGCAGCCGCCAGCCCGCGGCTCAGAGACGGAAACCCCGCGGCCGCGTTTCCCGAGCGAAGCCTCCGCGGGAGGAAGCCGGGGCCGCCGCTCGCCCAGCCGAGATCTTCCTCCTTCTCCTGCTGCTGCTGCTCCCGCTCGGCGGGCCCGGCCGCAGGTAGATGGCGGCGGAGCGGAGCGGAGCAGCCGAGGTGGGCGGCGGAGCCGAGGGCCGGGCAGGAGGCGGCAGCGGCCGCCCAGCGTGTGATGGCGGCGGGGCCGGGCCCGGAGCCCGCGGGGCG
>JAOXOE010062203.1:0-31645 GCA_028565055.1 Phoeniculus purpureus | reverse complement strand
AGAATCATAGAATCATTAGGGATTGGAAGGGATCTCAAAAGATCATCTAGTCCAATCCCCCTGCCACAGCAGGATCAAGTCACACAGGAACACATCCAGGTGGGTTTTAAACATCTCCAGAGAAGGAGACTCCACAAACCACCATGGCAGCCTGTGAAGAAGTTCCTTCTCATATTGATGTGGAACCTCCTATGTTCCAGCTTAGGTTCCACATAAATATGAGAAGGAACTGTCCCTTTTATTATGTGACACTAGGATGGTCATCTTTGGCTCCAGTGTGAATTTTCATGCCTCTTGCATGCTGAGCATGCTGCTCCTAAGCATCCAGGCCGTCCTTTGCTTACTTCATCTAATCGCTTAGAGAGGTAGGCTACTGCTCTTGTATATGGTCGTAACCATTGGGCCAAAATCCCGAGGGCTGTTTCTTGTTTTTCATAGGAGAGTAGCAAAAATGATTTCACCACACCAAGGAGGCCTAAAGCTGGAGCTTGTGTTAGTTTCTTCTTCAATTCTTTAAAGGCTCTTTCAGCTTCTCCTATGCATTTTAACTGCGCCCCAGGCTGGCTTTCCTTTAATAACTCTTATCAGCAGTCCATAGCTGCAAATCCATAACTGGCACCAACCTGTCATTCCAAGGTCTCTTACAACCCTAGACATTATATGATTCTATGTTTCCAAGAAGGTCTTTAAAATTTTTACCATCTTTGGGATTGATGGCTGGCAGATTGCTTCTTTCCATTCAGGTCCCAACTCTCGCTATCCTCTTGAGAGTTCACATCTAAGATAGATTATGCGTTGTTGAGCTATCTGTGCTTTCTGTTGAGAGACTTGATATCCATTTAGTCCTAAAAAATTCAATAAACTCACAGTCTGTTTAATACACAAGTCTCTGCTTTCTGTGGCAATGAGTAAATCATTCACATACGGTAACAAGACACCATCAATTGACAGCAGGTTCCAGATCTCAAGCGCCCTGGAAACCAACTGATTTCCAAACATTGTGGGGCTGTTCTTAAATTCCTGAGGTAACACTGTCCAGGTGAGTTAGACTCATCTTCCTGTTTTGGCATTTTCCCATCTAAATGCAAATAATTTTGGACTTCCTTTAGCCAAAGGCAGACAGAAAAGTCACGCTTCAGATCCAGTGCAGTAAACCATTTTAACTTGGTGAGCAAGGTGCAAGGGTTTGCCACTACTGGATGTATTTCCTCCTCAAATCCTGCACTAATCAATAGTGTTTGACATCTGGCCTTTTCACTGGCAAAACTGGAATGTTACATTCTGATTCACACTCAACTAACAGGCCAAATTTTAAGAAGTTATCAAATTATTTCTTTAACTTCTTTCCAGTCTTCAATTTTTATGCAGTGCTGACTAATTCTTACCAGTTTGGCACCGAGTTTTAGTCTTCTTCAATTGGGGCAGCCGATTTAGATCTTCCAGGGTTTCCAAAAGCCCATACTGATGGATATACCTGATTCAAAGCTTCTTCTACTATGAAACAGGTCATTAGTCCCTCTGGTTGGACTAGACCAAGACTTAAAATTTCTATTAATTCATCCTCTCCCCCACTGTCAATTTTATCTCTCCCTGATGAAATGTGATTTTTAGCCTCCAACTTTTCTAACAAATCCTGTCCAATTAGACATCTGAGACAATCTGGCATATAAAGAAATCTACATATTCCAACTTGTTTTCCCAACTGAAAGTTAAGAGGTTTTATAAAGTTTGCTTTTTCTGTTTGGCCAGTAGCCTCCATTACACTTACAAAAGTCCTTATGTATGGATACCAAGATTTGATTCAAAACCAAATTAAGAAGCCCCTGTGTCAACCAAAAATTTTACCTCCTTTCTCTTTCCTGGCTTTGATTTAACCAGCAGGTCTGCTAGGGTAGACTCTCCAGGTCCCAGTTAGTCCAGTTCTGCTAACAAACTTGGTAGTCAGGGCTTGTAAATGTTTTTAGGACATGCTCTTTTCCACTGTCCAAACTCCTTGCAGTAAACACACTGACCCACCTTCAAACACATTCTTCCTCTCCTGTTTTCCTTGATTCATGTGTTCAATGCAGTCACTGGAGCTTGTGCTGGTGCCACAACGGCTATTGTTCTCATCTGTTCACACTTCTTGCTCCCTTCTTTATTTCAATACATCCCCCAAGCTCCTGCCAACAACCGTTCGAAGTCCCGTGTCTGGCTTCTTTATCTTCTGCAGCCTTTTACAGTGACAGAAACTTTTGCCTTCCTCTCCACTATCCAAACTTCAAATACCCATCGTTCAAACAGCCACTACACTTTCACCACCGGTCCCAGGAAAACCCTCCTTCCTAATCAAACCTCTAAAAGAAACACACCTTCAGCGACTACACTACACCAAATATCGTACCCAACGTTTCCCACGCTTCCACCGAAATACCCTGTCCACAAAAACCACATCCAGCAATGACCTGCACTCTGACACCATGATTGTAAAAAATATTGAGCAGTGGTATCTGCAAAATCGGCTTCTCACCACAACAGGATGCAGGGTAACCTACAATCTCCAAGAAGAAATCAGACATCCATCAATCAGGCGGTGACATATACAGCTTTGATAACCTTTGACTTCCAAGGAGGGACCAGACACCCATAAATTTGAGAGGTGTAGGAGGCTACACAAGGCTAAACCTCAAAGGTGTAAACCGGCGAACCAGGACGGAGGATATGTGACAGAGGGATAAAGACAACCGATAACCACCAGAGAATCCTAAATAACCATACACAGAAACTATACCAGGCATGCTAATTATTTTAGAAACTAATGCTAACTATATAGAGAGCTCACCAAGAACCATTCGTGTGTCTCTGACCTGAGTCAAGCACCCAGCGCTGTACTTCTGCTTTATTGATTTTGTCCTTATAATAAAATTAATGCCATTTCTTTTTTAATGACTTGGCGTTTATTACAAGGACCAAGTGAGCAGAAGACCCCTGCCTGCTCTTGGCCTACACGGCTGGCAATTGGTCATTTAAAGCAGGTTTTCCCATTCACTTTAAAACCTGTAGTATAAAATGATTTCCAAAGGAAAAACTCACAATAACATCCCACTCTGTCAACACAACAGTACTAATTGTCCAACATATTGGTTAATATACTTGCTCTCACATCACTTCTGTGACCAGGTGACCCACCTAGTGGATGAGGGAAAAGCAATGGATGTTGTCTACCTGGACTTCAGTCAGGCATTGATACAGTTTCCCACAGCATTCTACTCGAGAAGCTGGCAGTTCACAGTTTAGACAGGTGGATCCTTATCTGGGTTAAAAACTGGCTGGATGACCAAACCCAGAGAGTTGTGAATAGGGTTAAATCCAGTTGGCAACTGGTCACAGGTGGTGTCCTTTAGGGCTCAGTTTTGGAACCAGTCTTGTTTAATATCTTTATCAATGACCTGGATGAAGGGATTGGACGCTCCCTCAGCAAATTTGCAGATGACACGAAACTGAGCAGGAGTGCCGATCTGCTTGAGGGTAGGGAGGCACTAGGGATTTGGATAGGGTGGAGTGATGGGCTAAGGCCAATGGGAGGAGGCTTAACAAAGCCAAGGGCAGTGTCATGCACTTCAGTTACAACAACCCTCAGCAGCACTACAGGCTTGGGGAAGAGTGGCTGAAGAGCTGCCTGGCAGAAAAGGACCTAGGGGTATTGGTTGACAGCTGGTTGAACAGGAGCCAGCAGTGTGCCCAGGTGGTCAAGAAGAACAATGGCACCCTGGCCTGTCTTAGGAATGGTGTAATCAGCAGAAGTAGAGAGGTGATGGCGCCCCCCGTACTCTGCACTCGTGAGACCGCATCTTGAGTACTGTGTCCAGTTTTGAGCACCACAGTATTCAAAGGGCATTAAGGTGCTGGAGCAGGTGCAGAGAAGGGCAAGGAGGCTGATGAGAGGTCTGGAAAACAGATCCTATGAAGAGCAGCTGAGGGAACTGGGACTATTTAGTCTAGAGAAGAGGAGGCTGAGAGGAGACCTTACTGCTTTCTACAACTTCCTAAAAGGAGGTTGTAGCGAGGCTGGTGCTGGTCTCTTCTCCCACGTTACTAATGATAGGATGAGAGAAAATGCCCTTAAGTTGTGTCACGGGAGGCTTAAATTGGATGTTAGGTAGAAATTCTTTATTGAGAGAGTGGTTGGGCACTGGAACAGGCTGCCCAGGGAAATGGTGGAGCCACTATCCCTGGAGGTGTTCAAAAAACAGGTAGCTAGAGTGCTCAAGGCCATGGTGTAGTGGTTAGGGAGATGTTGGGGTGAGGGCTGGGCTTGATGATCTTGGAGATTCTTTCCAGCCTTAATGATTCCATGATTCTAGGAGGTGGAATAGTGCCAGCATTGCACATTACTGTTTAAATGGTGTTGATGGAGCAGATCCCTGTGTGCAAAGCAAAGTTTTAACATAAGGATTTTCAATTGACAAAAACTGTCAAATTCCATTTCAAAATAACTTCACCTTTTGTCTTCCAGTGTAGCCTTAGGGCCTTTTTTTCTCACTTGTATCTACTGTTAAATGTCCATGAGGTGAGAAAGGCTATAGACTTGGTGTTGGAGAGGCGGTTAGGAGGGATACTAGTAATGAAGAGTCTCAACTTGCAAACCCAGATCTGTTTATCACATAATGTATATCAGCAGGAAGAGAAGACCTTTTCTGTGACAATGAAATATGCATGAAGTGACAGACAGCTAAGTATTACAGTACTTTTTCTCGTATTGTCTCAGATAAGCTGTGGTAAATCAAGCCAGGGCTATTTAAGATGCTGAGCTCTTTGTGCTGGCAGTTACCTGCACTGTAGCTAAGCAGGCAAAGGCGGTAATAACCACAGGTTCCTTAGCAATGAAGTTCCCAGACGGACATCATCATATCAGGTGCCATATCAAGCCATGCCTGGTGAGAGAGGCAGATCTATGTGCTTTCAGGAAGGTTAATGAAACCCAGTGAAAAGCAGATAGGAAACACATATCCCATCTCGTCCTATTAGTTACTGAGTGATTTGCACCTTTGAAAGATTTAGGATTTTTATGACACTCTTCCTCTGTAGCATTACGAATATATGGCTTATTATACACAAAGAACACACTCTATTTTCCTTTTGAGCTTGAACTTTGAACTGCCCTCCTAGCCAGCTGGGCAGCCTGTGATAATGGTTTTCACGGTCTAATTGTGTTTGTATGGGATAATATTTCCTTTTATTTGGCCTGAATTTGCCACATCTTGATTTCTTTGAATGCTTCATTGTCACACATGTTATGAGAGGAAGGAGAGTGGTTTCTGCTCTGTTTTCTCTGTAATACTCATTATTTTGTGTGCTCTTTTCACATCTCCTTTCACAAATCAACAATCTCAGTCTTTTTTAATCTGTCTTCCTAAACGGTTTTCTTATGTGCTTAATAACTTTTAGTGCCCTGCTCTGATCTCTGTCTTGTTCTGCAATATCCTTTGGGATAGAAGGTACTGGACGCAGTAGTTGAATACCAGATGAGGCCCCGCCATCTATGTGTATTTCCTTTCCTAACAGAAAGAAAAGGGTCAGTTTAAGCTGTTATGTTATGGAAATTTCATAAAGGGCCTAACTTTTCATAATAGCCTACGCAGAAATGATACTGGGCTTACACGGTCTTTGTGAAAGAAATCTCAAATATTACTTTATTTTGTTCAACATTCCTGGTGCCGCCTGTATCTGGAAAAGATTTATGGAATAAAGAGCAGAACAAAAGGATTCTATAGCAAATAACACCAGTGAGACGTGGCAGCTAGGGATATATCTGGAAGAGTATTTAGACTCAAAATTCTCACATAGTCCAAGAGAAAATACTGGTTTATATAGGATGCTATAAATGACTTTATATTATCTTAATATTTCAGTTTTTTGTTTGCCTCTATTTACTGCAGTTTCATTCTCATGGCAAGGCACCCTCATCAAGCAACCCGAGCAAGAAGGTAAGTCTCTGCCACTAATGGATGCCCAGCCTAGATTCCCAGACTGCAGCTAGCTAATATGAAATAAAGATCCTGTAGTGCATATAGCGTGGACTTCAGGTCCGTTGCACAACATGGATTGCTACTGTAGATATAGTTTTCTTGTGCTCTACACCTTGACTACGGCAAGTTGGACGAGGTGTTTCAACAGCTGAACCAAAGGCTGACACATCCCATAGCTTACAATTACGATCAACTTTACTCACACAAATAAGTCTCCCAATTCTCTTTCTACTAATAAATGAGGAAAGATGTTGGCATTGTGACACAGCTTGTATCAGGAGACCTGGCCCCAGCACGCTGGAGGAAAAGAGATCCTGGGTTTAATCTGAAATAATTTATGAAAAACTCTGATGAGGCATTGGTGCAGAGCAGTGCCAGAAATGGTTTGGAAAGCATAGGGAGAGACAGGGGCAATTTTTTTGTACAAAACACTGCCTGCAGTGAGTTCAGAGTCTGGACTGCCAGTACACCCCAAAGATGCTGGACACATATTCGTGATAAAAAAACTGTGGTACTCCCACACTCCCCAGCCACAGATCGTCCTATGTGGAGAACAGGCAGGAGTTAATCCCATGCAGCACCCATGTCTTTCCACAGAGTCTTCCTGCAGCAGCATGTTTTGGCAGGAGGAAGTGTCAAAAATGGGGGGAAAACCAGAAAAGTAGGGTCATACCTTTTGTGCACCTTGACAAATTCGTGTTATTTCATCAGACTGACGAAGATTGAGAAATCAGACTGAGAAGATGAAAGGAAAACCCAGGGTGAATGGAGATTAGAGGAAGGGGAAGGAGACAAAGAGCAAATCTCAAGGCACAACATCTGGGAACAACAGCAACAGGGACAAGGTAGGAAAGGTATCGCTGTGGCTGCCTGTAAACCCCATTGATTAGCAACACAGAAAAACTTCTTACTGCTGTATCTTTCTCCAGACACAGAGGGCAACGGAAATACAATCTTCTGTTTGCAAAGCAAAAGCATCAGAGGATAAAGATAGGGCACATAAGGGAGCATCTCTTCCTGAAAGATAAGCGTGCAATAGGACAGGAGCTACAACAAAATCACAGGCACTATTTTACCAGTAGCACAGCAGGGACTAGGATTAAAGGCAGCAAAATGAAGGCAGTGGAGGCTGCTGTTAAAAATAGCTATGAAATTGAGGGTGCACCTTGTTCTAATAATCCCTGCACTATCCTTACTTACTGATTCAAATGTTACAATGAAAGAGCTCTGTTAACTCCAGTAATTGTTACTACCAGCGGTCAGATTTCAATGCAGTTCTAAGTGTTTATGAAACCAGCAGATGTAACTGGATGAAAGGAGAGGAAATTATTGTATGTCAGTATAAACACAGGGAAGAAAATTAAATAGAAATACATGTAAACATACTGATGAAATGCATGTTGCTTAAGGAGAACAATTTATAGTACATAAACATGTAACTGCAGTGTATCACAGGTATGAATTCTATAGCTACAGGCATACTGTTATTCACTGTTTCAAGCAGTGAGACTCTTGTGCTGCTCACTCAGGAAAGTAGGGTGCCATGATAAGGTAGGTGTGACAGCCAGTCTGGTAAGAGAGGAAAATGTCCATTTAAAGGCTCTGGGGTTTTCCTGAAAACCCATATTGTTTGGAGTGTGTACACCAAGCCATGCTCTGTGCAGAATAAGGGTCCAACACGTGAGAGGAAAAACTAGAAAACAAGCAAGTTAGCGGCAACAGGCAAACTACTAGAATGTAAAAGTACAAATCTAGCTTTTACAGGAGTGGTTGGCAGCTGAAACAGAAAAAATTCCCTGACATGTGATAGGAAAAGAACCCTTTTATGTTTGAGTTTTTCGCGTTAGCAAATGGAGGACTATTCCAAAATGCAGATGGCTGTTTACAATAATTACTAAGTTTGCCTAATTTTCTGTATGTGCACAGCAAGTTCTTGAAGCACTCCTCCTCTCTTTTGAGTCTCCTTGGTATGTCAGAACTATGCACACTGAACCCCATGCAGAACAGCCACAGGTTTATTATGTTTGATAAGTTATTTTGATCCCCTGAATAAAAAGGCTTACGCTTATGCAAATCAGTATTATTGGTGGCAGAGTCCTTTGGATTTAACTGATGCTGGTTTTTTGTTTTGGATAAGAACTGAGCAACGGCATTCACTATTTCAAAACTTTATAGCACTAGACAGATTATCTTCCATTCTAGGTCTGATTGGACATGTACAAACCTGAGTACTAAAGAACACACACACACACACACACACACACACACATATAAACACATATACTGCAATTTGTAGGACTAGACTCAAAAATTGGAGCATCCAGTTAAATGCTAATGCAAAGAGAAGTTGGAGATGCTGTGCACAGCTGCTGTACGCGCTGGTCTTACAAAACCCCCAAATGATGCCAGCTTTCATCAAGTGTCATCTATTGGTACCTTCCCTATTTGCATATATATATAAGCATGGCATGTGCTTGTAGTGGTTCACTTGCATGACTGAGATAAAGGATATTGATAAAGGGCTTTCAAAATGTTTTTGCTAATACTTGTCATATATTATAAGCATTTTGAGAGGACTGCACACCAAGTGACAACTGTGGCTTCAAAGTGAGCTAAGTTTGGTTGTGTTAAAGTGACATTCACATCCTTATTTAACAAACTATAATGTTTTTGAAATTTCAAATTTTCCTTTTGATTGGGAAAATAGCCTCAAAATTGCTCTCTTGATGATAATGTAACTGTAAGAAATCTATACTGATGACATTACAGCACAGTTATTAGCATCTTGTTCATAGTGTTCCAAATAGTAATGGGATCTTTTACAGATATTTATCCTCAAATATTCTTCCATGGTCTGAATGCCAATCTCTGTATAGACTATGAGACAATCCACATGCAATTATAACCTAAGAACTTCACAAATCCGAGCGGGGTAAAATTAAACTTAGATTATTGCATCATCTAGGCTCTCAATCATGGATTTGCTTAAGAGTTCTACTCGCAAACGAGACATGGTTTGACTGCTTGTATTGTCTTATCCCTCCACAGAGCTGGTCAAAGACACTTAGTGGGAATCAGGATTTCTTTTCCTAAAAATTATGTATCTGAAATGGAAAACATCTTAAAGCCAAAATACTTGCTCACTTAGATGCACTCAAGAAGAATATGCTATCTGCTGCCTGGGGATGGTGGACTAACTTGATAAGTCAGTTCCAGAGACTAGAAGTATCAGCTTTTATGCTGCTGATTTCCAAGATTCATCTGTGTAGTTTAATTTTGACTTAACTTTGAAGGGACAGAGAAGGGTATAAAGAGTTCAGCATTTAAGCTGTCATTGTAACGTCCTCATGGCTTTCATAACAATTCACTAACAGCATTTGAAATTGCTCAGAAACACACTGTCATTACTCTTGCATAGTTGGTAACTTTCCCCCACTGTTATTACATTTTACAGATATTAATGTAGTTAAATCAGAGCTTTTGCATATGAAATTTCAAACACATAAACTATTTTATTTTATGGAACACCAAATGCAAAACTTTGCAGTAAGCCGTGTGATTGTGTTAAAGGTAGACAAAGCTTTGCCCAGTATACTAAAAGCTTTAAAAAGCGTTGGAGCAGTTATCTCTACTCCTTCCAGCTACCAGGAGAGCACCTAACAGTATCATTTACAGAAAAAACAGCTCATTTTCTCTGCCTGTTGTTCCTTGCTCCAAAAATTTCATTGCAAGTGTAAGATTGCTACAAAAGGCCGAAAAATATCAAATTTAATTATTGCTTCTGGGCAACCACAGTAATGAGTACCATGAGTTTAACGGAGAATAGACTAATGAGCAGGATATGTATTTATATATTTAACATACAAATCTTTTATATATTTAATCCATGAAAGGATTAAACAGGGCTGTACAAGATCTGTGATACCTCAGAAGGGTGCATAGACCAAGGTGTCAGCAAGAGCAGAACACCTCATGCTGGGGTCTGTTTTCAGGCTTTTGAGAAAGTGGATGACATTGTCACTGATATATGTGTAACACTGTGTTCTTACCCTGTACAAAGAAAGCTGCGTGACAAACCTATGCTGCATCTTTTTGGATTCCTGACTCCAACTGAGAGTGTCCAGTCCTTAAGCAATGGGCTTAGAAAAAGACTCTGGAGCTGCCAGCTATCACCAGGAGGGCAGCACTTATTCCCTGGGGGAGAGCAGTCCCAACGGTGCCTTCAGACTAGAGGTGTGGGTGAGGACCGGCTTCGGGAGGAGCAGCCAAGACAATAATTTGGTTTCTAACAGAGGATAAGGAAATCCAGTTCAAGATAAATATCAATTATCCCCATATGGCTTCTACTGCTTACATGAATAATGTTATCAGAATGCTTGAGGTATGCAAAATAGCTAAACTGTGCTGAATTGAGTTAGGACCTACCGTGAGGGGAAAACCCCCAGTTATCAGTTATGAGGAAGAACTCAGTAATACCCTTCTTCTAGGAGCCAGTGATCTCTCTGTTGCCAAAGGTAATTAATACACAGGGATTATTCACAAAACTTTAAGTAATTTATGAATAAATGTTGCTGACTGTGACATACCTCCTAAAGAGAGAGAGCCTCTGAAATGATACATTTCAAATCTAGACAATACTATTTTCCCTATATTCTGACAATATAATCCAGAGATCTTTGTTTAATTATAGAATTTTCTGGTATCCTTCTTTGAGATTTAGGATCTTTCCAAAGCACATGGATGTAGTTCTGTTTGTGGTCTGCTTTTGAGATGTGATTAGCTTTTCTTCATCTCTGTCTTTATTAAACGTTTACATGTGGAGCACGCAAAAAAACCTATATGTTTAATGATTATTTCAGCATTAATGTTTTGGCATAGTGAAGAATAGTTTTTTGAACTGACTTGAGGTGAAAGGGAACATGGAAAAATTACCAAACCCTTAGGAGAATAGACTTGTGACAGAAAAGTGTTAAAAAAGCTGAAAGGATTCCTTAGGCTTACATTTAACTCCATAGACATGTATCCCTGTGTCATCCTTGTAGGGAATATAGAATATAGGCAACAAGGCTTATGCCTCCAGTCTGCATCCAATTCTGAATTTTGAATTCTCAGGATAAGGACAGAATATTGTCTTTGATGTCCTATCACCCTGGGCTATCTGGACTGATAGCAGGTTTCAAGTCAGGGTTTGTGAGGCTGTGCAGACACCATATGGGGCAGCCTGAAAGGTACGGTGTGATTTCCACCACCAGTGGTATGGCATGTGATGTAGGCAGTATTGTCAAAAGGATGGGCAGTCAGTGACATTGTTTTGACCAATACTATAGTGAGACTGAGCTCCCATAGAGGCGTTTTCTTGAATTGTTGTAGTTTTTAATGTATGACTAAGACTCTGAGTCTGCTAAAGCCAAAATGCTTTGATTATCCCACAAATACTTCTGTGCCTATTGGCTCAGTGGAAAACAGCAATCTATTTTTAGTCGCCACACAACTGACAGAGAGGAGCCTACACTGATCTCAGAGACATTTCTTTGCAGTTGCCTCATAATGCTTTAGTGAGCTTACCTAAAAGATAAAACCAGATTCCCTGTTCACTGGAATATCCTGTAGCCTAAGCCACATAGTATTTTGGTTTCAAGTCTATCCAGTTCAGTCCCTGTAGTACAGGCCAAGGAGCCAGACCTCCCAGGAGGAGCCTAGGGACTCTCACAATACAAAGCAAGTGATTCATATGAGCCAACAGCAAAACAAGAAAGTACAATCTCTTGTATGCCTTTTTCTCTGTATATATCTGTAGAGAGTCTAGTCTAAAATCCAGTCTTACCTCTGGAAGTTTCAAAGGAATAAAGAGGTCACACATATGTGATGTACAACAGATTGAGCCTGTCCTTTTCAGTGCATTGGAACATCTGGATTTACATAAAACTTGGAGAGAAAGCAGTGGAACTTTGGCTAATGTTCCATATGGGATGATTTCATTTCACTTACATAAATCCTAAATAATAGGCTTTTATAGGATGGAGTGTAAGTGTCAAAATGTGAGACCACAGTGCTCTCCTTTTTAGCACAGATGCTTCCCAAAACAGTGCTTGACAGATGCGAGCAAGCAGAGAAGTGTTTGGGTCTTTCCACAGGACCACTGCTGAGAGGACTTCCTCACCTCTTGGGATGCAATGGGTGGTAAGAGTCCCATCTGGCCCAGATGGTGTTTTGTTTTAAAAGCTAACAGGCTGAATGCCAAAGTGTTTGCATTCTGTGGACCTTGACACCTTCCCTCTGCTTACACGTTGGGCATTCTCTGTGGCATAAAACCTTCACCAAAGTCTGAATAGACAGGCAAATCTACATCAATGGAGCAATGAGATTCCTTACTGACACAATCATGGTTGTGGTGCAGTGGGCCACAGAATCATAAAGTCTTTTAATCTGAAAGAGACCTTTAAGATCATCAAAAGTAACCATTAGCAGAGCATTGAAAGATCCATTAACAGAGCATTGAGAGATCATCAATAATCCATATCACTCAACAACATATTTGTACATCTTTTAAACACCTCCAGGCATGATATTTAAATACCTCCAGGCATTGATACCACTTTCTTGAACAGCCTATTCCTGTGCTTGACAACTGTGTGAAGATATTTTTCTCAATATAGAACGTAAACCTTTCCTAGTACAGGAAAACCTTGAGACCATTCTCTCTTCTTCTATTGCTTATTACATGGGAGAACAGACCAACCTCCACCATAATACAATCTTACTCCAGGTAGTTGTTAGACTCCAATTAACAACAAATGAAAGGCCTTAAACAATTATAAGCAGGGAGAGAAGTGGGAGAGTAGGAATCACTGCAGCTTCTAGGAATGAGTCATTGCAGCTGGTGAGAAGATATATGTTCCATGGTGAGAACAGAACCAGCAGTAGTAGAAATTGCCTGCTGCAGCACTACAATATTAATGGGAGTATGATAGGTTATCATTTCTCAGGGGGACATCAAAGAACTCACCTTGACACTGTTTTTCTAAGTCCCAAAAATCCTAAATCACTCATATCATGGGTGTGAAGAAAATGCACCTCTGTCACAGTTTGAAACTTTAGATTTCTTGGGCTGGGGTACCGGGGAGTTGCTGTGGCCAAATGCAATGTCTGACTTGGATAGCAAGCTGAGTTTCATGCAGCTCTGCAAAAAACAGATGGGTCTGGAGTTTTGGGCTTCCAGCTCCTCCTTTGTCTTGACATCATTTTTCCTCTGTGTTCAGGGAGGACACACATGTCACTGAGTGCTGAACATAGAGGCCATCTTGCCCAGGTAGCTTGGTGAATAGAGAGAATGGTACCTTGACAAACAGCAGAAGAAAGGTTTCATCTGAATTCCACAGTTTGCTGAAGTGGAGAGAGTTCTCTTCTTGCTCATGGCTGTAGGAATCAGCATTCTGGAAAAATGGAGGATTGACATGAAAGCACATGGAACAGATCTCTGGACTTTAAAATGTCTGCTGACATTGAGGTACACATGCATGAACTTGATGGACACCACATTTCCACAAGAAGTATGGAAGTTCCAACTCTTTGAGGGGTTGGAGATGGCAGTTTGGTTCAATTATGTAAGAACATGTGATTAATCTCCATATATCTTTGTATGGGTGTTTTTATGTGGGGTGAATTAAATGTGTCTTGGCTTTTTTCCCCTGAATTGAGCCAGCTCTGGTTTTGCCTGCAATGTGTAAATGGTTTCTGAGCCCTCTTTGTTTTGTTTTTATTTTGGCCCATTAACACATTAACTAAATTCATTGTTTAATTTAGACTAGGGGTTAACCCCATAACAGCTTCACATTACGAGATAAAAGGGGACTTAAATAGAGAATCATACCCAGTCAACCTCATCATCACCACCTCTATATGGATCCAACTATACTGAGAGACTGACTAAGAAAAAAGCCAGAGACATTGAGAATGCATGCAGCTAAGGAGCAAGGGGGAGGCAGGCTATGCCAGACATTGCTGCAGCCTGGGGTGGTGATATAAAACACATTTTTGGTTTTTTTCTTTTCCCCTTTCTCTTCTCTACTCTTTGTGCATGGCATCTATTAACCTCTGTAAACTCAATTTTTGTGTGGACCTGTGGTGTAAGCCCTTAATTTGACCCAAGCGAATCCATGCACCTGAGTCACTCCCTTTTCTGTCTCAGATTGATTGAGACTTGGCAGTTGTACAGAGTAATAATGTCTCCCCTCATCCTCCTTTTCTCCAGTCTAAACAACTACAGTTCCATCTCATCCATCCAGCTGCTCATCATAAAACTTGTGTTCTAGACTCTTCATCAGCCTTTTTGCCTTTCACTCCATCACCTCAACGCTCTCCTTGTGGTGAGGGCCCAAAACTGTATAAAGTATTCAAGACATGGCCTAATTAGTGTATAGTCTAAGGGAACAAATACTTCCCTACTCCTCCTGGCCACACTGTTTCTGATAAAAACCAGGATGCTGTTGGCCTTCTTGGCAACCTGGGCACACTGCTGGTTCATATTCAGACAGCTGTTGATCAGTACCCACAGGCCTTTTTCCAGCAGACAGCTCTCCAACCACATCTTCTTATGTATTGCATGGGATTGTTATGACCTAAGCGCAGGATATGGCATGTGGACTTGTTGAAGCTCATACTGTTGGCCTTGGACCATTTATACATTTTTGGGAACCCTCTGTATAGCCTCCATAGCCTCAAGCAGATCAACAATCCTGCCTAACCTGATGTCATCTGCAAAATTCTTGAGGGTGCAGTTGATCCCCTCATCCAGATCATTATAAAGATGTTTATCCCCCAGTATTGATCCCTGGGAGATACCACTTCTGACTAGCCACGAACTGAATTTAAATCCATTTGCCACAACTCTCTGGGCTTCACTATCCATCCAGTTTTTTCAGTCACCAAAACATACCATCACGCAAACCATGAGCAGCCAGTTTCTCCAAGAGAATGGTGTCAAAAGCTTTACTGAAGCCCAATTAAACAACATCCACAGGCTTTTCCACATCCACTAGACAGGTCATTTGTCATAGAAGATGAAAGTAGTCAGGCAGGGCCTGGCTTCCACAAACCCATGATGACTAGCATGTGATTGTCCTATATGTGCCACATGATGGCGTTTCAGATTATCTGATCCGTAACCTTCCATGGCACCAAGGTCGAATTGACAGACCTACAGTTCTAAGGATCCTCCTTTTGTCCCTCTTTGTAGATGGGAACACATTTACTAATCTCCAGTCAACTGGGACCCCTCTGATCAGGCAGGGATGCTAATAAATGATGGGAATGGGCTTGGTGAGCACTTCCTCCCTCAGCACTTTTGGATGGCTGCCATCTGGCCCCATAGACTTCTGTGCATCGAAGCGGTACAATAGGCCAATGGCCATTTCCTCTTCGACTATCAGGGCTTCAGTCTGCTCCTCACCCTGTTTTCCACCTCAAAAGAGTGGGCATTCCACTGGGTCCAGTACAACATGCATGATTTTCCATGCAGTAGATACATTGATTCAGGAACTATTGACAAGAGCAATGATCTATGAAACATAATGAACACTGACATCAGCTCATGCCAGTAGAGGCAAATAACCATAAACATCTCCAACCTACTGTTAGGCAGAACAAATATTAATAGGAACAGTCACATAAGGGATAAAGACTACCTATACTCATCCATCATTATGAAACTATTATAGTGCATAGAGAGATGTTCTTATATTTACAAGCCAGAAAACATAAGTATCATTGATTTGCTTCTGTTTTTTCCCAGAAAGATTAGACTGTCTAAAGCTCCTCTCACAGAAATGAAAGCAATCATGTAGGTCTGTCAATCCCCGCTACGGATATCTCTCACATCCTGCCTTCAGCCATGAATCATGTCAAAACACATGTTGGCACTGCCTTGGCCTCACTGAGCACCCTTGAGAAGATAATCTAGAAAAATAATTAATTAAATGACACAGTTTTTACAAAAACACAGCAAGGAGAGAACATTGCTTAAGTATTGTAAAGTGGTCTGGGTTTACCCATCCAGACAGCAGAGACTTCAAAAGCCACAAGTAGATGGTGACGTGTCAGGCAAATGAAAAGCTACCTTGTCACACCTTAGTCCACTGCAGCCATTATCCTGGAGGTGTCCTTATGTGAGATAAGCCCTGACTTCATCAATGGCTCGTTAATTTTCAGTATGTTTGTTTCAGAGGGAAAAGCATGCTGAAATGCTATCAAGGGAAAAAGAAGGACCAGGATGCATACTGCAGGAAAAATGAAGTTGTACTCTGTGGCTCTGCAAACTGAGTGCTGTTCTGTCCCTTTTAGTGGCCTTGATGTCTTGGAGATGGTTGCAGAAACAGAAAGAATCTGGTGCATCCCTGTGCTATGGTCACTTCATGACAACTGGGTCAGGATCCTCTGACCTGAAGACAATCGTGGGACAAAGGGTTATATTCAGTGCAGACACTATTACTGTTCTTCTTAGCTTCCCTTGGATGACCTATACCTGTATTAATGCTTTCCTTTTATATCCATTTACACAAAAATATCATAAAGCACTATATCGAAACACAGTCCTCCATTTAGAAAGTCCTAGCAGTAAAGTTTTTCTTCTTGTCTGCTAGTCCTTTATTTTACAGGATCAATGTTTTTCAGTCCAGCAACTGTAAAAAGGACACTTAGCAGAAGATTAATCTGTTCTCCTGCTATAATGCTTTGAATTCATACGCTGATAACTTTAAAATGCTCTCTTTTATGGAAAAGTAAAGGCTTCCTATGACCTACACTACTTTTTCTCCCATTCCAATCTAAAAATCCAAGTGAGAGTACAAAAAATGGGGTGAGGGGGAGTCACCTAATGGTAGTTTACATCACCAATATAGTGGCTGGGATGTGAAAGTAATTCAAAAGACTGTAACTCCTCTCTGTTTCCATGAGATCACAGATACACGCTCCAAACTGTCTATGAGTATTATAAAATAGACCTCAAAATAGCTCTCAAAAGATCATGTTATGCATGTATTTGGACAGGATATGCACTCTTCTCATTCCTGAGAGGTGCTTATTTGCTCTATTCTTAAAAATCACCACTGGGCAGACCCAACACAACGTTTTCAAAAACATTATTTCATTGTGTGACTGTCAGACAGAGTGAAAAGGGTACTACACAGTCCTGCAAAACAGAAGTAGATCTTTAAGACTCATCGCAGCCCTACACTCACCCCATCTATTTTGAAGACAGAAATCTTAATTTCTACCAAGTTCTTGCATATCACATTTTTTTGAGAGCTCTGAACATTTCTGTTGCTCTCTTGGAGAGTGGAAGGGTTATTTCACATGTTTTACTAAAATCTTCTAAAATTCCTCCCTATAATGTCTGCTTTGATTACGATAGTGCAGCATAACAGACTCGGGTTTGGCTTCCCATCCATTGTAGCTCATATGCCATTTCTGCTGTATTGCACAGCTGCACCACATCCTTCCTGTGTTTGTGAGGCCTCCTTGTGCTCTTCTATGCTCTATCTTCTCTTTTTGCAGAAGTAATTTCTTCAGTTTGTCCAGTTTGTTCCTTACTCTTATGCTGCCACCCCAGCTGGTGGCCGTGCCCCCCAGTTTGCTTGCATGTTGCATTGTTCGCAGATTTGCTTTCTATTCCAGCCATGTGGGTCATTAATGGCAAATCCATCATGTAGGACAAATCCTCTGTGGCACCTCAATCAGTATAAAATTACAGTCTGCTGATAAATCAGTAGTAGCAGCTGTCTGTCTCTTAACATGAAGATTGCATTCATCCTAGAGAAATACTCTTGTTTGCTGATGTGAATGGCAGTCTGCTAAGTTTGGGTTTTAAGAACAACAGAAATGGGGAAGTACTCCATGGTCATCATTTAGACTTCAGGTAAGATTTAAATAAATCCAAACATAACATTGCTTAATTTGTTGGTACTTGCAATAACTTTACCATACCCTAAAGTCATGTCAGTATTAATCTTCTTCCAGCAGATAAGTTTTCTTAAATGATGTGTACTACATCTACACCTAATTTTTCTTAGATAAAGGCAGTGAAAATTCAAATCCACTTAGATTTTCTATAGCGTTTGATGCTATTGCATACTCTGTAATGTAGATGCTAGTGTTAACATTCAGCATCTGCTATTGGTAAACACTACTTTAAAACAGCTCTCTGGGGACACAAAAAAACCCCTTCTGATCCATCTCAGTCTTTCTGTAGACTTAGCAACAAATGCAAAATTCATTGTATTACAGCATCTGGACTTGCAAGACTGTGCAGGGATGCAAAACAAGAATGAATGGTTTTCTCAGGCAGCAAATCATCTCTGTGCCTACACAGGAAAAGCATAGGAAACACAGAACCCCATCTCTTTCTAGTCCCATGGTTCTGGGCCCTGTGGGGGCCAAGTGTCATTACTAGATGGGGTCCTTAGTCTTATTTCCTTAAGCTTTGTTCTCATAGCTACTGCTTCTGGCATTATTTAGGTACATTTATTCGACAAAGCTCTAAGTGGCAGTTTTGGTCTGGTAAAAGCTGTTGTTCAAAACCAAAAACTGTAACCTAAGATGATGCTAGAAGCAAGTGCATATTCTTGCTCTGATTCAGTCAGGATGAAGCATAATGAATCAGATTCCTTTCATTACTTTGACTTTTGTTGTATTTATGCCTTTTGTGAGAACTTTAGTGCATAACCGCATGAGGCAAACACATACAACTGGCATTATAGCAGAGGTTTGGGCTCATGCAGCACTCATCTTTTCTGTAAATTCTTCATAGGTGCTGAATACACAAATTACGGACTCACAAATTTCTGCTGAAAAAGAATCAGTGACATCATATTCAGAGGCACATATTCATAGCACAGACCTGCTTCAATGGTCTGTTTCAGCTAGCTAACTCCCAGACCCTAGATGTCAATCCACAGGGCAACACATTCATGTTTGCCAGAGACCTCATCTCTTCCTTCAGATTTGTTTTGATTTGTGTCTTTTCTTTACAGGGAATCACAGGGTATCCTTTAAGTGTTCTTTGACTTCCAAGAAACTCTCAGTGTTCTTCAGAAAAGGGGTACCATCATCAGGTCATGAATGCTTGAGAGTTGTGTTTAGAGAATAGCTACAACCTAAGGAAAGAGTGTATTGAAATGTTATTCTTTTGCTTTATCTTCTCCACACAAAAAATAACGGATTACTCAATGTCACAGTCCAGAATGACATGAAGAATTTCAACTAGAACAACAAACATCTTCAGTGGTGAAATGCCATGTTTTTTCCCCATAAGAGGCATGAAGAATTCTGAAACAGAATGCTGACTCCATCAGACAGTTTTCCCTTTTTAGAGCCGTGCATTTCTAATGGCTCCATTTGCTGCTCAAGGTAAAACTATGTTTTGTCATTTGTCAGTTGATACGAAGCGGTTTTCTTGTGGACTACAAACTTAAATGTTTCAAGAAGAAATTGAGTATGGGGTAGAATGAATATTTGCCTTGAATATGGGCAAATGGGGTAGAATGAATTTGCCTTGAGATTCATGCATACTGTTACATAAAATGTAAAAAGATTCCATGGTACCCTGGAAAATTCACGTACTTTCTGGGGGACAGTATCATTCTCTTTGAGAGGTTACTTCTAGATGCACAATTTATAGTATGCTGACATGAAATTAAAATTGAGGGAAGACTCTGCTATGGAAGTATTTATTGCTGTTCCCTCAAACCAAGAATACTGAGTTATTTCTTATTGGTCAGTTATATAATAGTCTTCCAAAACATTTGAAGAGGAATTGGTCATTCTCATATTTAATTTTGGATGCACTCTAAAGAGCATGCAGAAAACACAGTACTGCAAAAGATCAGTACATTTGCTAATAAAACTTTTCCAAAAGTACCCTTTGGAGGCTCACACTGTGCCATGTCAGCCTGGGAGTAAATTAGAAAGAAATCCGGAACCACCCTGAGCTCTGCCAATGTTTCGAGCCTCCTGTGGCTGATTGGATTTAACCATTTTGGCTGTTCTGTAATTTAGGCTGGAAATAGAAACGCCGAGTCTTGTGTGGTCAACAGGCTGGACATAAGTAGGTAATTGGTAATATTAACCTGTAGCAATTTCCTTGCATTGACTTTTGTCAAAATGTTTTTGAGGTCACTCAGCAGGTATTCTGTTCGCAATTGTTTTGTAACTCAGATTCTTGGTGCAACTTAAGGGAACTAAAGCTAAGGGGAAAAAGTTTGGCACTTGAGCTGCAACAGCATCATCATGAGTCACAGATCCAAATAAAGTTTATTTTAGTGTGCAAACACATCATTGTGATGTTAGACACTCTTATCCTAGTGGCACTTCTTTTTATCTAAGTGCTTGTGAGGTGGCCTGCACAGCACACCGCATCACTGGCTCTTTAGTATGTAGTTAGACTCTCTGGCTGAGACAGAATTGCAGCGTGCGTTATGTGCAGTGTGTAATCCCATACTGTCTTACAGTGCTGTAGGAACTGGGAGATGCTGCTGTAGGAGATGTTCTGTTTATGCTGTTCTCCCTTTTGTGCTCCACTTGAAAATTTCAAAAAATAAATGTGAAAGGATGGTGACATGTTTCTGGACAATATATTTCTGTGTGTTAGAACAAAATCTGGGAACCAGGTAAGGAAATTTGGCTTGAACACAATCCAAAGCTTCCATCTAAGGCATTTTGAGGTTACAGAGATAGCTGTATATATTCAGTCTCTCAAGTGTTCAGGAGTCACTATAGCGCATCTTCAAGGAGGCGTAGCAACAGAAGAGACTGATGCATACTGGCTGCTCTCTGTTTCCTCCAGACATGGCCCTTGCATGGAATGGTGAAACAAAAAGCAACAAAAAATTTCTTTCTACTAGCAGGAAAGAGGACTGCACGAGTTACTTTTCTAGGACAGGTTTGTTCATCACTGCTGCTGTGTGGTGCAGAATTACAGCAGGTCAGCCAAGGATGTGCCCTTGCTTTTAAGAAAAGAGTTGAGCGCTTCCAAAAAAATATAAAGAAGAAGAAGAAGAAAAAAGCCTCTGTCACATATTGTGTTTCAGTCTCATTCAAAAAGACGAAAATAAAAGCCTCTGTCATGTGTTGTATTTCAGCCTCATTTCTCTGAACCAGACAGTTGCAAGACTATTTGTACCGAAGGCTTGATCACTAGTGATAACACTGTAAACACTACGGCATTGCTACCCATAAATATTAAAGAAAAGCCAGTCTTAAACTTAGGAGTCTCATAAAGCTTTTTAAGTTACGTTGAGGGGCATATCACAAATCCCACAGAAGCAAGACATATAAAGGATCTGATGTGTTATCCCAGACTGGAAGCCTTGTTTTGTCCCTTAGATAGGTGGAACTGGGTTTTGTTTTATGAAACATAAATTTTAACAATGAGAAAAATGTCCTTTCCATGTCACTGTCTATAGCACATCAGCCACTGGGGAACAGACTGCATGCCAGTTTGGATATATTTTAGCTGTTAACATGTTCAGGCATTGGTCAGGCACTTGAATGGGCTGCCCAGGGTCGTGGTTAAGTCATCATTGCTGGATGAGTTTAAAAGACTCTTAGATGTAGTGTTGGTGGATATAGTTTAGGTGTGAACTTGTGGAGTAGGATTGATGGTTGGACTTGATGATCCCAAGGGTCTCTTCTAGCCTGAATGATTCTATGAGTCTATGTTTTAAAAATAACAGCAACTATATGCAGCTGAACAAGTATTTGAATGTTGCAGATACAGAAATCCAGGGAGAATGTTTGAACTGCCCTGGTTTTACTTTATTAGAAATTCCCAACCCTTTCAGAAGGATTAAGTAGATAAAGTTGGAGACGGGACTACAGCTCACAGAGAAGGGTTACTTTCATCCAGTCTTTCTGATGAGCCTTTTGTCAAGAGTCTCTCCCCCTGCCTCTTTAACACTTAACTTTAGGAACATTTGCATAAAAGTACACCTAACCAGGGATGTGAATTGAGTAAGACATTGCCAACTGTTTCTGAAACAGTGTCCCTATTGGGAGGCTTGAAAAAGTAGTTCAGTATCATATAGTTTGGAAGGGAATTGTATTATCGAGAGCCTCTCAAGTAAAAGCTAAATCAAGAGGTTACAGCTGAGGTACAAGTTTATGGTTCTTTATGTGTTGCTCCTCAGAGGTCAGGGGTTGCTGTGCCCCATTTTAGCCTGGCAAAAACAGGGTAATGTTTTAAATTGTGGTTGCTGATTTTTAAGCACCTTCATGAAGGCAATCTGGTAACATTTCAAATATCCCAAATTTTAATCTGCAGGTGTTTATCATGGCTAATAAATTGGCTGACTATTAAGAATCTTATTCGCCGAGTTGCATTGAATTCCATTGAATAACTTTTACACCCTATGTAGAAATTTGGGGCTAACTTGTCCACGTAGTATAATTCTTATATGTTCACCTGTGTTCCTCTAAATGATCTCTGAGCCATGAAAAGTTCTTAGGGACATTTTTGAAATAAGGAAAGATGCTCTGCTTTTGACAGCATGACATAATTCACACTCTGATTTTATTTAGGTTTGAGATCTCTAAAATAACCAACCGTGGGTAAAGTCTGTGAAACCAAGTTTGAAAGCAATATAGCTAATTTGGTTTTCTCATGTTTCTGTCAGAAAAATTAATAAAACAAATCATTGGAAAAGTTTCACATTTCTGTAATGTTCACCAGCCAGCCAGAAGTTATTTCTTTAATGTATTTTTAATACGGACTCTGCATAATCACAGGGTACCCTGTGACACGGAGAAAGATGGTCTTGCCCTTCATACATTTAAGGTATAACACACTCCTCAAGTCTCCTCATTTTTGTTCTCTAGGTGAAAATACATTATCATGGCAGTAAACCACTTACAATTCAAGTACTACCAGACAGAAAACTGTCTGGGTTTGCTCTTTTGCTTGCTGAAGTCAGAGTCCTTCAATAAGGTGAGGAAAGAGAGAGGGATCAGACAGAACAAGGAGGTTGTCTGAGAATTTATTTGATCTTTGCAGTCTTGTCTGAAAGGCTTTATAAGATGCAGGTAACTTTCAGAGCAACCCAAATACCGAACTGAACATTTTAGCGGATCTTGCAAAAACGAATTGTTGCTGACTATCTAAATTTCTTGAACTTTTCGTTTTGTAGCCCTTCATGTAGTACAGTGAATGTGAAGAAAACCCCCTACTCCTTCTTGTCTTCCTCAGTTGTTAAGAGGAGAGTAACGTGAGCAGCTTTTATTTTGGGAGGCTGCTTTCTGTTCCTCTTGGGGAATCCTTTGTTACATTTCATGCGGTTCTAGAGAGTTATTGACAGTTTTTAGTTTTGTTTTTCTTCCCTTTTTCTATTTCTTTTTCTTCGTTAATAAAGCCCATACGGTAACATTTTTCATGTTATAAAATAATCTTTGGTGTTTCTGTGTTTTCTTGAAGACATTGGGAAATCAAAACTGAATAGTTTTCCAATCAATGAGTCTCTCTCTCTCAAGACAAGGTTAACTACACTTAATTTGAAGTATCACCTGCATGTTGGTGAGTCCTGCAACACAAAGTGCCTGGGGCATTGCAGGATGGCTAGGTTCTCTGGCCAGGATGTTAATCAACACACAGGCAGGTAGTATCTACCCAGTGAGCTTCACACAGCAGGGCTATCTAAAATCCCCACTGGAAGCTCCCACAACAATGCACAGGACAACCGTGTTGAAGCTGTGCAGCCCACTACCTTGCCTGCACTCAGCCCACAGGCAGAGGTGGGCTGGGCAGTGTTAGAAGAAGGAAAAGTTCACCATGAATCTGCATTAAATTATATTAATTCAGCTGAGTTATGCTCCTCCTAGGAGATTGGAATCATGGAAATTGCAGTGGAAAATAAATCTGTATTTGTCAGCTTACAGCTCAGGATACAAATGTCAAGGTCAAAGACTTTTTAACTGACTTGTTAATAGCCAACTGTACATTTCACCATAACTCGTGTGTTTCCCAGACATATGTCTCCCACAGGGGCTGTTCCTTAACTGCTAAATGCAGTCTGTGTACTGAAGCATTGCTGTATCTGTCTACAAAATTAAAATAAGCGCACTGCTGACAAGTGTGGATTTTCCATTACAGAGTCTTATACAAAGAACAAAAGGCAGCCTTGAGTGGGATGATTTCAGTTACAGATTAAAGGGAAAGACCCAATCTAGAAGGAAGAAACAAAGTGGAGGAATGTAGCCAACCAAACGAACAAAAAAGTTAGGAAACTCCAGTGTTTTCTAAATACTATTAGATTTGTTTAAAATCTGTGCAATTTTGAGAATAAACATTATGTCTTCCTGCATAGCTTGGCTGGGTCTCAAAATGATTTGCAAACTGGAGATCCTGCTATTATAATTTCTCGGGCCTCTGAGCACTAAGAAGCAAATTATTCTGTGATTCACCTTCAATATAGAACTGATAGAACCGAAAAACTGACTATGAACAAAATTTTTAAATATGTGTCCTTCTGTGAAAGTAACTACATCCATCCTTAACCACTACCTCAAACCTCAAGGGACAGATGATGAAATTTGGGGATCCACATGTGAAGGATCCTGGTTGGTACATAGCCACTATTAAAATACCACATCTTCTTCCCAGCACTAGAGAAAACTGCAAGGGCTGCTACAGCTACACAGATTAGTACCAGATATCTGGCTTTTAAGCTGTATTCTTAGCTATAAAAAAGGAAATAAATGTTACTGTGCCCTGCATCAGTGATCATATATCAGATTATTTATGTTTTTCCACCGCAAGGACAAACTATCCTTGAAATGCTGAGCAGCTCATAAAGTGTAAACATGACTGAAACTGGGGAGTAATGTTTATAAACACATATAATCTGATAATCAGCACATTTGGAGTGCCTTGCATGTAACAAGGAGATTTCAAAAGCACTTGTATTTGTATTCACTCTTGTTGTAGCGGCAGACTGATCTGAATTATAGCCAACCCATTTGGTTTTTACTTTACTCCAAGTCAGTGAACACTGTATGAGCAGTGGGCAGGACTTCTATCACCAATGGACATGCTTTATTGGTAAATTTAGCCACCAACCAGAGGAAAGATTTACATGGCTCTGTGGGCTGACAACAGGCTAATATTTCCCCAGTATGAGACCAAGCACAAATAGCCTCTAATCCCAAGTCAAAGAGTGGTTCAACATCATAAGGTGGAGTCAACAAGATCTGCAGACCAGCAAGAGACTGACTTAACATAATGATTAAATAAACTGTTTAGACACAGTTAACAAGATAATAGGATTTGCATTTTGCTCTGTAGGACGGGAGGAATGTGCAAAAAGGAATGTTGTGATAATCTTTGCCTTTACTATGAAAGTCTGAGGTAGCTTTCATTAAAGTCTGTCTGTGAGAACCAGAAAGGGGACTGTTTCTCTTCATTCACGACACTTTTGGTGCAGTCTGTTTAACACACTCATTCAAACTGACCAGAAGCACTCCTGGCAAGAGGATCAATAGCTTCAGAGCCAGTGTGGCCCCCCAAAACCATGAAGGGCCGACCTCTGGTGGAGAAGAGCAGGGCAGATGCAGAAACAAGTCTTTTCATCCAGCCCCGAGGGCAGGTTTGGGTGACAACTGAGTGCCAGTGCCAAAGGAATAAGGAATGAGACAAGACAAGACCGCAAGTGAATGAGAAAGAAGGAAAGGCAATTGATACAGAGAGAACAATTTACCTTTCTGCAGAACCATTTCAAAACCCTTTTTGGCTGAAAAGCTCTATCCTGAACTCTTAACTTATTCATGGCACCTATTTAAACAATCTTAACAGAAGGTCAAAAGCACATCAGATTGCCCCAGACTTTTGTTTCCAGTGTGGTGTCTCCTTTCCCTGAAAGCCCGCTCACGTAAAGCCTGCAGCAGTGGAGCTGAAAGGCTAGGAAGAAGACTATGTAAAGGTTTATGTGATATCACAAAAATTCACATCCTTTTCTAGAGATCACCACTCCTTTTTAAAATCAGAAGCAGCAGCACTTCTTTTACAAACCAGGCCCTGTTGCATTTACTCTTCAGTCTGCCCTTTGTTCACAGCTCTGCTCTAGCATCTGCCTGACTATACGTGAAACAGATTTGAACTCTGACATCAGTCGCAGACGCTCTGAATACGTAGAAGTAATGTTCTAATAATACCAATTATTTGAGAAGAAAACAACAACAAAAAGTATCTAAAACACTCCATGGAAAATTTTATTTATAGATGATTTTCAAGTGTCCTGTGACTTCCTCCTTAAATGAACGCATGCCTCCAGTGTAATTGGTCATCAGCTTAAAGCTCTCTGAGTCCAGAAATACATTTTCTCAATGTCATCTGGTGATAGGACAAGGGGCAATGGGTGTAAGCTGGAACGCAGGAGGTTCCATATAAATATCAGAAGGAACTTCTTCACAGTAAGGGTAACAGAGCACCAGAACAGGCTGCCCAGGGGGGTTGTGGAGTCTCCTTCTCTGGAGACATTTAAAAACCCGCCTGGATGTGTTCCTGTGCGACTTAGTCTAGGTGATCCTGCTCTGGCAAGGGGATTGGACTAGATGATCTTTTGAGGTCCCTTCCAATCCCTAATGATTCTATGATTCTAAGATGATCTACTCTTAAACACATATTCTGATCCCTCTGACTTCAGTAGGCTGTATTTAGGGTAAGGCATGTGCTAAACTGCTGCATTGTGTCAGGCTTCTGTGTACAGGTCACTTGAATGTGCGTTTGCTAAAGCAGGAGCCCTTTCACACTCTACATGAATTCTTAGCTAGTGTCTGTTTTTAGGAAAAGCTCTTTGGCATGAGCAAGACTCTTCTTGTAAAGATATTACTGTTATTTACAATGTGCCCCAAACACTGTGTAATGTTGCTTCTGTGATGCTTTCCATGGGAATTATTCAAATTGAATACTCTCAGGCTGCCTACCCAAGGCAGAACAGGAGGCTGGGGCAGCTGGGGCCACCCCTCTGTCACTGTCTCCTGGGAGGGCAGTGGGGCTGCCACCCACCCCATCATCTCCAGGAGTGCGGCTGGGCTGCCAGGGAGGGGAAGCAGCAAGGCTGTGGCCAGCCACCACGTCCCCTCTGTCCTGCCTCCCCCACCCCGACCCAGAACTAGAGAAGGAAGATGGAGCCTCCCATGTCAGTGTGCTGGGGCAAAGCCCCCAGTGAAAAGAGGCAGGGCTAGATTGTCAGCCCTCTTTTATGGTGCCACCTTGTCTACCTCTCCAGGACAGGTCACTGCGGCGGTGCGGGAGGGTCCTCTTATAGCTTTTTCTTCACGAAAGCACAAATCTATACATTTGAAAATTTTGGTAATTTTCATACTGCAGCAAAGGATGATGACAGCAGCCCCCTCCCCAACTTCCAAAACCTCACCAGACACAAATGCAGCACAAACATGGAAGTGTGATCACACTGTGGACTGAAAATGCCATGTGAAGATTCATTTTAGGTCCATCTGTTATTTGTTTGTGGCTTGTAACAGATACAAGCAATACTGGAAAAAGTATCTCTTGTATTTCAGAATTGGAACCCAGGCCCAGAAGACAGCGTGTCTGCAAACACAGTTCTTTCCACAGACATGGCATACTTGTCTGTTTTCTGTAGCTACCACTGGGGTCAACCTCATAAAGTCTGAATGACAAGGTCATAAAACACTTCCTCATAAAAAAGCTGAAAGACTAAAAGCAACAAAACCTACAAGACGCCTTAGGAAGATTGCAGAAGATAACAAAGCATTTTCAGCATTGCACATCAAAATCTTGTGAGTCCTATCAGGATGTGTATCTGGAAGTCTATGTATATATAAGACTAAACCACTACAAAGCTCTGTGTACGTGCAGTTCAGCTTAACAATAGTTCATTTAGTTTCAAAGCAGATCTTTTCCTGATAAAGTTAAATGGCAATAAATTGACTTTAAGAAGGGAACAAACCTATACGTGCACAATGTTTGCCATAGTTTACCGTTGTTTACTACATGCTGAAAGTCACATCTGAAATCCATGTTGAGGTGTATACTCACCTGCCAAAGGAACTTGGGGGGAAAAAAACTGAATGGTAGACTTGCAGAATAACTTATTCTGAACAGAGCTTCGGAATTCATCTGGTCCAGCCTTCCACTTGAAAAAGTTATTTACTCATAACCATGTCTAACTGGGTTTATTTGTTCCAAGACTGGAGACTGCAGCCTCTCTGGGCACCTGGTCCTGTTTTTGGCTAGCTGTATGGTGAAAAATATTCTCCTTATATGAAATCACAATATCCCACCTTCTACATTGAATCTTTTGCCATTTGCAGTCTCACCACGCATCTTTCTAGCTCAGCTTCCAGAAAGGTGGTGGAGTCACTGTCTCTGCAGGTGTTCAAAAAACATGTAGATGTGTCATTAGGGAACACGGGTTAGTGAACATGTGTTATGGTTTGAAAGTCAACTAAATTTTCAAGTGTAATTGATGCTTGCATGAAGAAAATGTGTTTTCAGTTTTTAACGATAGTTCGCTCACCAGCCCTGGGGCAGTGACCTGACCCAGAGGTGGGCAGAAGCCAGCCTATAAATCAGGGTTAATTTCCACATTTTTCCCTTTTCTCTAGAAGCTCTCCCCTGGGAGTTTGCAGGTGAAGGAGAGCAGCCAGATCCCACCTCGAGGTGGGGAGGGGTGTGGCCTAACCTCTACTTCCCCTGCCTCCAGGACCCACAAGTGCAGAGGACTGCAGCTGGTCCTGTGCCCCTTGCCTGGGGGCTGGGTCACAGCTTGAACAGCAGTGGCTGAGCAAGAAGCACACACACGGCTTCCTGCCGTGACCATGTGGCCCCCCCTAGGTGGACTTGCTAATAGCGCTGGTCCAGCACCCCACTCTGCTCTGCTCTTGCAGCTTTTCCCTGCTCTTCCCAGTGCTTGCTTCTGCAGCTGAGCCATGAGCCACAGGACCCAGCGCCCTGCCAGAATCACTGCTGCAGCCACTCCAGGCGCAACTGAACATCTCGAAGCCTGTCCCTGCTTGAATCACCAAACTGTCGCTGCTTGCTGAAGCTATTGAAATCGAGCAGCTGCTGCTTTGCCACCACTCTGGCAAAGCTATGGCGATCACTGCAAGATCACTTCCAAAAATGCCAAAATCTGGTGAGCTTAACCCTTCACCTCCCTCTGAAGTTTAACCAAAGTGGGAGGAAGGGAGAAAGAGAGACAACCCCTGGAGGGTAGTTCTCAGTTGTGACAGCCATTCCTTCTTTGCCGCCAGGGGTGGTTCCACGTGACTCACACCATCTTGCCTTTGTTCTCACCACGGGCATGGCCACATGACCCACGTGATCTTGGGTTTGATACCATTGGGCTGACAGTTGGACTTTAGGATCTTGTAGGTCTTCATGGTTCTATGATTCTATGAACTTTGCTTTGTAATGTCAATTTTCTGAGAAATATTGGGCAGACCAAAGAAGAGTTGCTTCTGAAAGAATAAATTTGACTGGTACATTTGATGCCATTAGTTAACTTCCTGTGGTCATAACAGAAGTATTGCAGTAGTAACTCAGATGTGGGTAATGAAACAGAGGGCTGAGTAATGAACATCAATACGGCAGAGGTTCAGGAAAAGTATGGAAATGAGTGAATAGGGTAAGTCATGTAGTGGGGCAGTATAAAGACCATTGCAACACCTCTCTCACAGTCTGGCTTACACCTGTCATTTTTCATTACAATATCAGGTTAAATCGTTCAGAAGACCCTACACAGGAAAATGCAACTTTACGTAAACTCTCCTATTCAACAAATTAAACAGAAAAGTATGAGAACATGAGAACACTGGTCCTCATCATTAGCATTAAGATGATGACATAAACAGAAGGCACCATGACCAAAAGAACACAGTTCAGTGCTCAAATATTTCAGTTAGGTCCCAAACTGGCCTTTGCAAACTGCATCCCACAAAGTTTGTTCTTTGCTTCTGCTGCTGGGCAAGGGCTGTTACTTGGTGAGAGTTTTCCCTTAAGCAGAGTCAGTGGCAGCAACACTGTCTGGGAAAAGAAGCCTGATATCAGGAGAACCTTTGACCCACTGTTTTGCTCCAGCTGCTCTCTCCACTTCTGCAGTCAGACCTTCTGCTGTTTCTTTCGCAGAACATTTCTGCTGAGAGACTGAAAGTATAATTTATAAAAGCAGTTTTCAGAGGTGAAATGAGGCTTGGACACCTCATTTGGGGTCTCATTTGCATTTTCTAGGACAAGAGTTTAGAGGCAAATGGAATACATCTGCCTACTACGTAAACAGAGAGCCAAGATTAGCTGTGTCTGATGATACAGAGAAGGAGGAGTTACTGAATGTCTTCTTTGTGCTGGAGACTTTCTTGCTGAGTCTCAGATTGCTGAGGTCCCAGAGAAAGTCAGGACAAAAGTGGAGTTTCCCTGGTTGAAGACAACTGGGTTAGAGACTAGTTAAGCAATCTGGATAGACACAAATCCATGGGTCCTGGTGGGATGCACCCATGAGTGCTAAGGGAGACAGAGAAAGTCATAGCTAAGACACTCTCCATCATCTTTTCTAAGTCCTGGGGATTAAGAGCCTGGGGACTGGAGGAAAGCAAATGTCATTCCCAGTCTTGAAAAAAAGGCAAGAAGAAGGACCTCTTTCAGAGGATGGAACAACCTGTCTTTGGTGTTGTCTCTAGGCACATTAAGGACAAGAGGGTCATGAGGGGAAGTCAACATAGCTTGTCGTGCTGGAAAAATCTCATAGCCTTTTATGAGGACGTAATGAGTTGGATAGATGGCAAAGCAGTGGATGTGGTCTATCTTGACTGCAGTAGAGCATTTGACATTGTCTCCCACAGCATTCTCACAGCCAAACAGAGGCAGTGTAGTCTGGACGATTGGGTGGTGAGATGGATCATGAACTGCCTGCAGGATAGAAGCCAGAGGGTAGTGGTCAATGGGACAGAGTCTAGTTGGAGGCCTGTATCTAGTGGAGTCCCACAAGGGCCAGCACTGGGACCGGTCCTATTCAATCTATTCGTTAAAGACTTGGATGAGGGATTAGGGTGCACTGTCAGCAAGTTTGCTGATGACACAAAGCTGGGAGGAGTAGCCAACACCCCAGCAGGCTGTGCTGCCATCCAGTGGGACCTGGACAGGCTGGAGATCTGGGCAGGGAGAAATTTAATGAACTATAACAAGAGTAGGTATAGAGTCTTGCATCTGAGCAAGAACAACCCTAGGTATCAGTATAGTTTGGGAACTGACCTGTTGGAGAGCACTGTAGGAGAAAGGCACCTGGGGTTCCAGGTGGACAGCAGGATGACCATAAGCCAGCAATGTGCCCTTGTGGCTAAGGCGGCCAACGGCATCCTGTGGTGGATCAGAAGGGAGGTGGTTAGCAGATTGAGAGAGGTTTTCCTTCTCCTCTAGTCTGTCCTATTGAGACCACATGTGGAGTATCGTGTACAGTTCTGGGCCCCTCAGTTCAAGAAGGACACAGAACTGCTGGAGAGAGTCCAGTGCAGAGCCACAAGGTTGATGAAGGGAGTGGAACATCTCCCAGATGAGGAAAGGCTGAGGGAGCTGGGTCTCTTTACCTTGGAAAAAAAGAGATTGAGGGGTGACCTCATTA
>JAOXOE010062176.1:0-31658 GCA_028565055.1 Phoeniculus purpureus | reverse complement strand
AGGGGCCCAGAACTGGACACAATACTCCAGATGTGGTCTCACCAGTGCAGAGTAGAGGGGGAGAAGAACCTCTCTCATCTGCTAACCACCCCTCTTCTGATCCACCCCAGGATGCTGTTGGCTGTCTTGGCCACAAGAGCACACTGCTGGCTCATGGTCATCCTGCTGTCCAGCAGGACCGCAAGGTCCCTTTCTCCTACACTGCTCTACAACAGGTCAGTCCCCAACGTATACTGACAGCTGGGGTTGTTCTTGCCCAGATGCAAAACTCTACACTTGCCCTTGTTATAGTTCATTAAATTTCTCTCTGCCCAGCTCTCCAGCCTGCCCAGGTCTCGCTGAATTGCAGCACATTCTGCTGGGGTGTCGGTGACACCACCCAGCTTTGTGTCATCAGCAAACTTGCTGACAGAAGGATTATGGTTAATCCTTCATCCAAGTCATTCATGAACAGATTGAATAGGACTGGTCCCAGCACCAACCCCTGGGGCACTCCACTAGATACAGAAGTCCAACTAGACTCTGTCCCATTGACCACTACTCTCTGGCTTCTATCGTGCAGCCAGGCTGCGAGGATGCTGTGTGAAAGTCTGTGAAATGCCTTACTGAAGTCAAGATAGACCATATCCACGGCACTGCCATCATACTTTAAAGCTTTTCCCTAGCCCTTGCCTCAGAATTTTCTTCTAGTCCCAAACCCCCAGCTCCAAGCTGAACCCCAACACATACAGGACACTAGTCCTGATTCTTGGGTCTGAAATTCTACTCCTAAGCATAACCCTAACCACTCACCCTAATCCAAACTCCAGAGAAATCTAACCCATACCCTTCCTACTAGCAAGAAACCTTAAGCAGAGACACTAACCCTCACTCTAATCTGTAACCCCATTTCCAGAGGGTGAGTCAGATATCCCTGTTTTGGTCATGAACACTGAACCCCAAACAGAAAATCCAACCAGGTACTGCCAGCACCATAGACAGCTGCTGAACGCAGTATCATCTCTAACAGGAAACTAACAGGGATGGTCGAGTGTTTGGGACTTGCGTAGCATTTCCCACGCTTATCAATATGCCAGAAGTCTGTACTGGTTTTTCTGAGGCAATGGAGCCTGGCATAGCCTAGCTAGATGCCCCTCAGCAACATCAGAATACTTTAAACTGAGCAGTGGGAAGCGCAGAGTGCTTTTCATGGCAAGAAGTGCTTTCCTGCTTGGGGGACAGGTGGATTCAGCAGAGGTCATCCTGCAGGGAAGGTTCAAACCTCACCATTACAAATGTCAGTCCAAGCCTCGTGCTGTGGGGTAGTCTTTTCTGAGCAGAGTGCTCCAGAGTTGGCAGGTTTTGTCTCTAGGATACTTCTTTCTAGCCCCTGATTCTACTGTCTCTCTGTGCTCTTCAGTCTTGGTCATGTTCTGATATCTTTCTGCCTGGTCCACATTCCCACTCTTGATTTCCTGAGCTGCCTGCTTAACTTGATCCCATAGGTCTTTTCCAGCCTGAATGATTCTATGACTCCTTGTTTCAAACAAAGAATTGAACAAAGGACTTTTAATGTTCATTTTAAGGGCCATTTCTGCTTCAGCTTGGCATGATCTGACATTGTCCTTGATGCTGCTGCTTCTGGTTTGGTACCTGGTTCACATCCTCAAACCTGACTGCACTGCCTACAGCTGTCCGCCCCTGGTTGTACATCAGAGTTTGCAAGCATGCTACCAGTCTTCAACAGGACATGCTGAATCCAGCAATTAAAACTCAGTGCAGATGCACACAGAACCAATGATTCCTTGAACACTAACTAAAACATAACCAACTTCACTGGATCCAAGACCTGGGTTTTTGCCATCACAAACTCAGTGTCAGCATACATGCAGGGGCAGCAGATGTCTGTTGCAAAAGGTCAGGAACCCCTTTCAGGAAAACTGAGAAATGAATACTTTATAGACTAGAATTCCAGCATTCATCCTTTCCTGGCAATGCCTTCGGTCTTAAGAAAATGAAAAATTATAAACATCTGGGTGGAGCTAGAGACTGAGCCCAAGCGTGTCTGTCACATTTTTACATTGCTTGTGGATGTTCCTGGGCACAGAGACCATTTAACCCGTCTTCATAAACTTGGCCTTTTCCTCTCCTTTATTTTATTGTATTATCACTAAAGGAAAATGCTGTCCATAAAAATTAGGATCTTCAAAACATACAAAAAGATGTTTGATTTATTTAATGACAGGAGTTGTTTCTCAGACAGTCATCAATTACAGAAATTAAGTTAGTCTTGAATTACAGCCTTGGAAATGTATTTAGTAAGCACAAAACTGTGCAGTGACTATACCAACATGCTATTTCTGCTTCATCTCCAATTTAAAAGAGATGCGTACATCTGCTGCTGGAAAGGAAGCACAGCAGCAGTTACACAGCACTTCCACTGAGTCTTCCATTCCTGAAAGCACAGAAGGGAAATAAAAGGCCAAATGTCCCGTTTGCATGGGGGGAGCTTAACAGTTAGTTCCTAGGTGTGTCACCACTAGTAACTGAAGGATCCACCTAGTTCCTGCCAGTGAGGGTGAAATCTGGTATTATGTGGTACCTGCAGACAAGGACTAGGTGAGAGTGCTGTATGGTATAAGAGCATGTTCTTACATTAAGCCTATCATGTTAGTGTATTGCTCTCAACATATCATTTAGAATTGGAAATCATTTAGAATCATTTTGATTGGAAAAGACATTTAAGATCATCAAATCCAACCATTAACCCAACTATCCCAAGGCCACCGCTAAAGTCTGTCTCTAAGCTCCAGATCTCCACGACTTTGAAACCCGTCCAGGGATGGCAATTCAACCTTTTCACTGGGCAGCCTGTTCCAACGCTTGATGACCCTTTCAATAAAGAAGTTTTCTTATAATTTCATCTTGGGAATAGAAAGAATTAATACTCTGTCACTGCAGCACAGTTTTGAAGTGAATCCTTCCATCCTTTCTGTTTATTACGTGTTGGGTTTGTTCGAGTGTTTTAGTGCACGTGAATGAGATTTCTTTTAAAAGAAAGGAAACCAGAAGTCCTGTTCCAGTGGGCACAAAATGTTCTGCTTCCCACAAGAAAACTGATGTAAGAGTCCAGATGAGTAACTGACCACTCACATAGCTGTGAACCATGTGTACGGTGGGGATGCAAAGTCCAAAGAAAAGCTTTAAATTATAGATTTCTGTAGGTGAAATGTGTCCAGCGCTACTCACTTTCATCTGCTCCACTTGCATCAAGTCACAGGCTGATGTCATAGCCACAGTCTGCAGTTTTTTATTTTCTAGGGCCATAGAAAACTCAGAGCTAAAGATTCTTTTTAAAGTCTTTTTACTGTTTTTAAAATGTAAACCACCAAACCAATCACAACCTAAATAGCCTGTATTTTTTATTCTGTAAAATAATATCTAGAACTAAAAGGCCTTGGTGATGAAAATACAAGTGTAATTCAGTGTCTGAGCAACGTAATGCATCTTCATTACAAAAATGCAAAATTCTGATTGTAATAAATATCTGCTGAAAATGGGCATTAATCTCTTAGTAAAGCAAGTAGTAAGCAGTCCCCACGGCAATGCAATTAGTTTTGTTCCACTCCCTCTACTACATGCATGGAAGCCTGAGCATTCTCTGGACAAACTCACTGCAGCCTCAGTGTTGTGAGATTATTTTATGTTAAATATATACACTTTTTGGTGGAGTAGAAAACTGATGATAACCATGGTGTGTGTAGAATGTGCCTGCATTTCATAGGCTTATAGAATGTTAGGGGGTTGGAGGGGACCTCTGGAGATCATCCAGTCCAACACCCCTGCAGAGCAGGTTCTCCTAGAGCAGATCCCACAGTTACAGCCCAGGTGGCTTTTGAGCATTTTCAGAGACAGACTCCACAGGTTGTTCCAGGGCTCTGTCACCATCATCCTAAAAATTTTTATTGTGTTCATGCAGACTGGTGCATGTACTTGGCAAGCATCTATCTTCACATCCTTGATTAAAGAACTGGTGTTATGGGCTGAATCAAACATCAAATTATTTCCCTTTCCATGGCAGGGGAGTTGGAACTAGATGATCTCTAAGGTCCCTTCCAGTCTAAACCATTCTGTGATTTAATCTGAAGTAATTCTTATTTAAAGGAAAGATTTAGGCATTGGTTCAGAAGTAAGTTACAGTAATATGTTTGTTTGCTGGAAGCATTGTTTCTTCCTCTTGAAAAATACAATTTAATTGAGTGGTATCTTCAGAAATACGAACAGATGTTCATTACAGTGAACTGCATGTTGCTTGTAGCTGGTTTTTTTCTTACTTGTACTTCTTTCCCTTTCTTTCTGTGCACAGGTATGTCCGTATTTGTGCACAGAGAGTAGTGAGGCATCATTTGGTCAAGACGACCTATTCTAAGGAGAAGTTATGTACTCCCACACACATGTGGCATCTAGCTAACAAGGATTACAAATTTTATGTAGAACAGTGATTGTGAAGACTAATAAAAGACCATATTGTTTTCCCTTACGGGATGTAACATCTCTGGTTTTTCACCGGTTTTCATCAACACTATGAGTTATATTATAAATCTAACTGCCCAAGCTGTGTATATGTTCCACTTCAGAATAAACCAACAGCTTCAGTTATTGTAAAGCAAAGCACTTGTATGTAAACCCATAAAATCATAGAATCATCATGGCTGGAAATGACCTCCAGGATCATCAAGTCCAATCTTCATCTCAACATCTCCCTAACCCTTAGACCATGGTCTCAAGTGCTTTAGCTGCTCAGTTTTTAAACACCTCCAGGTGTTTAAACAGTGACTCTTCCACCTCCTGGGCAGCCTGTTCCAGTGCCCAACCACTCTCTCAGTAAAGAAGTTCTTCCTAAGATCTAATCTGAACCTCCACTGTCGCAACTTGAGGCCATTTCCTGTTGTCCTATCATTAGTCATTTGGAAAAGAGACCAGCACCAGCCTCAGTACAACCTCCTTTTAGGTAGTCGTAGAGAGCAATAAAGTCTCTACCCAACCTTCTCTCTTCTACGCTAAATAACCCCAGTTCCCTCAGCCACTCTTCACAGGGCCTGTTTTCCAGACCTCTCTCCAGCTCTATTGTCCTCCTCTGCACTCACTCCAGCACCTTGATATTTCTCTTACATTGTGATGCCCAAAACTGGACACAGTACTCAAGGTGCAATCTCATGAGTGCTGAGTACAGGGGCACCATCACCTCCCTAATACCTGCTCTCTGCTTTAAGAGCATGGTGGGATGGCTAACTCAAAGATAACTAGCAGCGTGTGTCCTGTCACTTAACAGTCCTGAGGATAAGTTTTCTTTTTTTATTGGTTGACTTGTAGCTTTTCATGTGTTAGGCCAGCAAACAACAACTTGCAAACTCCACCTCAAAATAAAAGACCCTCTGCAAATGTATTTTCAAGCTCAGTTCGATCCCTGAGAGGTTTGCTGTATGGAGTATGCAGAGCCTGACCCTGGCTGCAGCAGGCAGTTGTGCCTTGCTCATTGTCAGCATTTTTGATGAAAGAAATCAAAGAATCAGAGAATGTGTTGGGTTGGAAGGGACCTCCAAAGGTCATCTAGTCCAACTCCCTTACAAAATGCAGGGCCATCACTCACCAGACCTGATTGCCCAGAGCCCAGTCAAGACTGACCTTGAGTATCTCCAGGAAAGGGCCCTCCACCCGCTCTCTGGGGAGCCTGTTGCAGGGATCCTCCACCCTCAGATTCAACAACTTTGTTCTCCTGTCCAGCATCACTCTATCCTTTTCCAGCTTCAAACAATGACCCCTCCTCCTATCATTCCCTGCCCTTGGGGACAGTCTTCCCCAGCCTTCTGACAGCCCCTTTCAGGGACTGGAATGTCTCTATAACGTCCCCCTAGAGTCTTCTCCTCTCCAGGCTGAACAGCCCCAACTCTCTCAACCTCTCCTCTTAAGAGAGGTGCTCTAGCCCTCTGATCATTTTTGCAGCCTTCTCTGGCCCTGCTCAATCAGGTTCATATTCTTCTCTTGTTGAAGACTCCAAAGTCCCCAGTGCTTGGAATGCTTGGTTTGATTACAGTGTGTTCTGCATGCCTAGTCTAAAAATGAGACTGCAGACTACTTTTTAACTTCAAATTTAGTTTTCAGAATATGCATGACCTCAAAGATTGGAAACATCCAGAGCTGCAGGCTTGGGTTAGGCTGAGTTCTGTTGAATATGGGTAACTTGCAGTCACTACAATGAGGCAAGAGGGTCACTTACAGAGGAACTAAGTGAGAGCAAAACCAATTGCTGGCTCATGGTCATCCTGCTGGCCACCAGGACCCCCAGGACCCTTTCTCCAACACTGCTCTACAACAAGTCAGTCCCTAACTGTACTGGTACCTGGGGTTGTTCTTGCCTAGATGATAGACTCTACACTTACTCTTGTTATATTTCATTACATTTATCTGCCCAGCTCTCTAGCTTGTCCAGGTCTCACTGAATGGCAGCACAGTCTGCTGGGGTGTCGGTGACACCACCCAGCTTTGTGTCATCAGCAAACTTGCTGACAGTGCACACTAATCCCTCGTCCAAGTCATTAAGCAATAGATTGAACAGGACCAGTCCCAGTGCTGACCCCTGGGGCACTCCACTAGATACAGGAGTCCAGCCAGACTCTCATTGATCACTACTCTCTGGCTTCTATTCTGCAGCCAGTTCGCTCCTAGGGCCTTCAGTTGTTCTCCGCCCTACAGGAACTTACATACACCTAGCAAAGGTCTAGAAAGCACCACTCAGTGTCTTTACTGTTAAATAGTTAAGGCTGTGAAAGGGCAGAGAATTTATCTAAGCATAAACAAATAACAGATAAGTGCCTGATAGATACGTTTTAGGGTAGATATTTTATAGGAATAAAAACTTCTATGAATTTTTCCTTGGTTTCTGACAGGTTTTTATGAAAATGTGCAAAGTACTTCCATGAAAACCTCAGGCAGTGTTTTCTTGTAACTTTTATTATTCAAAGCTGTGTTTATCAGGAATAAAATAGCTGATATAAAAATCAGTGTATTGTGCTCTTCTTTTTTTTTTTGCAAGACTAAAACTGTAATAAAAAATGATTATGTGGTACTAGTTGCTCTGCTTAATCAGTAATTAGAATATGAATAATACTACTAATCTTCTAATTTCTTATTTGCAGGTTATCAGCATATAATCTCCACAGTTATGGCTGACAAGTGCAATTAAGGTACCGTAATTCTCCTTTTAATATGGGTCTGCTTCTGGTGAAAGTTAGCTCCAAAACGGTCCATTAATCCACTTAATAACTGGTATCCCTTCAGGCTGAGCTCACCACTTGGAAGGATTGGGTTTTGTACTTACTGCTTTGTCCACTGAAAGAGACATAGTTTTTTCCTTATAGTACTTACATTTTAGTTTCATGGTTTTGAATTTTCTGACATTTTAATAAGTACAGACTTATATGCTGGCAATAACAATTTCTCAATATACCTACATCTGAAAGTTGTGTCTGAAATGTTCTCTCAAATAATATTGTTAGCAAAATGATAGAAAATCTTTCTGTAGAACGCTTTTAGAATAAAGGTAGCTGCACACTCCCTGCTCTAAGAATTTAATTGTTGATTTGAATAACAAGAGGAAAATCAGCTCTGCTGCCCTACAGGGAGAAGCTGATAGGATTTGTGGAAGAAATACACATACCAGGACCAGAGCTTTTTCTCTTCAAGTTGTGTTTTCACTTGTAAAGTTATAGCTTGGTCTTCAAACAAAGAGTAGTCAGACAGGGGGAGGTGAAAATGTGTCAAGCTCCTTGTCAAATTGCACTGAACGCAGAATGCAATGTAAAAGTAAAGGAAAAAATATCTCCTATAAAAAACCTAATAAAGTATGAACAAGAGAGCCCATCAGTGCTGTCATGTTAGAAAAATTTAATGAACCCTATTGAGCGGTCGTTCTAAAAGGAAATTATTTCATTATTGTCAAAGCAATTATTACAGTATTATTTCCATTCTAGTTCTAAATGCTCCACAACTGGTTTAGTATTGCTATTGAATTAGTAAGTTGGAATCAGCCTGGAATACTGTCCAGTCTCCTGCCTGTTGGGTGGTTTTCTTGCATAGTTTGAGGATGAGTAAAGGATAGAAGCACTCTTATTTTTTTTGGTTAGCTGCTTTGTAGAAATCGAATAGGTGTTGTGGGTTATATTTGGGACCATCCCATCCCACTCCATTCTCATAAGCATTATGTTGTGGGTCCATCTTGAATCCCCATATGTCCCTCCTTGGGTCGCCATTAATGTCGTGGTTCAGAGACCCCAACTGTATTTTAATCAAGAACTTGTAGCTAAAGCATCAGACACAAAGGGATCTATCTGCAGGCAGTGAAACAACTGAACCAATTTGTGGAAGAACAGCAACAAGATATTTTAATTCATTCCTCCCTCCCATATCAGAGAAAAACCCCACGCAAGACACAGACACATGGAGTCTCATCACAGTGCTCTTACACTGAACTGAGATAAAATATCCAGAACGTCCAGTGTAGACAGTTCCAGCTTCTCTCTGAAGTGGCAGTTATCCAACTCACAAAATCTCAGCATCCATGGACAATTTAAGAAAATGTTTCAATCTTCATAAGTCTCTAAAGTTCAGGATCACCCAAACAAATGAAGAAGATTCCACAGGTTGAGATGAAGCTATCCTCCCACTGAAAATTTCCTTCAGAAGCAGTGAGCTCTCTGTCAGCGGCAGCGATGTAGCTCCTAACAGTCACCAAGAGGGGGAAGAATGTGGAAAGAGGGTAAAGGGAGGAGTTAAGGGAACAGAGACTTCTTTTCTAACTTTTCAAACCCTAACTTCTCTGCAGAAAACACACAAATTAAACTTACAGATTCTGCTCAGCTTCTAAATCAGAGCAGTAGGTTACTTTTTCTAGTCTACTAGCACAAACTTTTAGTGTTTATGTCAGTATGGGGCTAATGCAGTCAGACTGGTAAGCACTAACATATGCAAAAAGGAATCCTTAAAAGTACATGCAAATGAGGTTATTTCAACACTGTGAAACACCTTAGGGCAGATTTTGAACAGACAGTAATCAAGAACATAATCTTAAGTGAAAAGTGGGATGAAAAGTGAAACTCTGATGAGGAGATTTGACAGACTAATTTAATGTATCTTTTTACTGAGTCACAAACATCTCAGGCTACAGTAATGTGGTGTGCCTCAGCTCTCCAGATTTATAGGGAGCATTTATTCAGTCCAGTTCCCAAAGGAAATTGTGATATAAAGTGGAGATGGTGCAGATTAATACAGGCATTACTGAAAGCTGACTGTGGCAGATAAGGAGTTGGGAACAGTAGGGGCTGTCACAGGGTGTACTGGAAGGTGAGTTACCAGGTTGCTTCAGAACTGCTAGAAGAATTCATAAGAGAAGGGTCTTGTGCGATGCTGCCTTTAGTAACCTTGACACAAGATCTTTGATAGTTTATTTTGTAAGCTCAAGTACTTCTGTGAAGGACGTAAGTATTACATGGAAGAACTTTCTGGACTTTATGGATTAGGAAAAAAAAAGAGAGGAGAAAATGTAATCAGTACTCTACCTTTCTGTTAAGGACTAATAGCAGGAGAGGTAGCTATGAACAACAGTTTCAGCATATGGAATTTCAGCTTTCTTTATAAAAATGTGCTTGCTTGTAGCGGATAGCTGAAGCTTTCACCATAACATCATTTTGATGAACACGTACTTACCAAAGAGTTGTCATTTACTTTAAATATTTCAGAGCCTAGGTATTCAAATCCTATACGTGCTGATAAAATAAGATTTATTTAAAATTAGATTTTCAATATTAAGTTCTGAATCTTATTCAGGAAAGTTCAGAGCTGCTGCAGGTGTGAATTCTAACTTTGTATTAGCAGTAGAAAGTTGCCAGACAACCAGGTAACTGTAGCAGCTGAAGAGCTGATCTTCATAAAACCAGAACATCTGCCTTCTCCACTCCAAAAATCCCCAAACAAACCAAAATCCTGGAAACAAGCCAGTGCAGCTCTCAGGCACAAAGTAAGCAGTCATGTTGAGGTAAGAAACCTCATCCCAGATAGCTGTAGTTGCAACAGAAGCTTTGCTGCATACATGAAGCTGGAGGTAGAGCAGTGAAGCCGGTGGAGGCCCAGGAGGTAGCTGATGGATAAAACCACCCAATCTGGGCTACAAGAGGGAGGGAGGAATGCAGCAAGACACTTACTATGGGTCAGATGAATCTAGTACAAAGAGAAACGAACACAATCAGTGCTGACCCCACAGCACAGAAGAACTGCGCATATGTGAGAAGAACAGCTCATGGTGTGGGCATCCATTTTGCCATACACTTCTCAAAGTGCATGGCAAAATATGTTCTGTGCTTTAGGTGGCCGTGACAGATGTGTGCTGACAGGAGAGCTCATCAGGGTTGGTTTCTTGGAGTAATCTGGGAACACCCATTTCAGTGATGCACTACTTACAGAGTCACCTCTGGACAATGCTTCCTCTAGTTGAAGAACCCTACTGAGAAAGAAGAGATCAAACCTCCAAGATTAGCAGCCCCAGAATTATGCCAAAACGGCAGAATGGAATAGAACCACAGGATTGTTTTGGTTGGAGAAGACCTTTAAGATCATCAAGTCCAATCATTAACCAACTGTACCAGGGCCACAGATACACCATGTCCCTGAGCACCAGATTTACATGACTTTGAAATGTATCTAGGGATTGCAATTCAACCACTTCCCTGGGCAGCCTGTTCCAATTGTAATGGTAAAAAGGAGCAAATGAGCCCTAAAATGGGGCCTCCTCAGTGAAATCTGGGTGTGCTATTCTCTCTGTCTACCCCCCTGAGGAATAGTGGTTAAAGCCAAAAAGATGAAAAACAGCAGCTTGTTAAGTACCCTTAAGATTCTGCACTTCCATCAGATGAGTGGAATCCTCCATAGAAAATTCGTCAAAAGATATGAAACATAAGGTAAGAGTACGTGATCAGTTTTCTGAGTGAGAGGATGACAGCAGTACGGTCTCAGAAGTATCTGTGCTTAAACCTGTGATGCTCAACTGATAAACGAACTGGAAAAGATGTCAGTGCGCTGATGATGCTGTTGTTGAGAATACTGAAGTTGAGTACTGACTGGGAAAACCTGTGAGAGACTGTGTGAAACTCTGTGCATGTGCTAGGCAGTGGCAGGGGGAATTCACAGGAGGTGGGTGCAAAGTGAAAAACACACAAACCCCACGCATGAGGTGAGGAATCCTGAGCTGACCTTTACTATTTACCAAACAGAATGTTCAGTATAGCTGGAGCTGTAAAATAGAACAGATGCTTTTGGAGAAGTAGGGTTGGAAATGTTACCTTTACAGTCAGTAGTGGTTATAAAAGCAAGTGGTATAACAAAAATATCCATTCTTTTTCATAACAACAAAAATAATTCCAAAAATACCCTGACAATGTCACCTTGGTACCGCATGAGTCTGTTTCTCTTGCATTTTGGGTAGTGTACAATGCTGGTTTTCCGTCTCCAGAAGTTTGTCAGATGGGAAGTGTGACAGTTTTCTTCCATGGAACAGTGAAAGTACAGGAAGGAAAAGGAGATCTGACCAACTCACCAGAGATCACTGAAAGAGAGCAAGGTCCAAATAAGTTACTAGTGCTTTGTAATGACATCCTGGCTTGTATTAGCAATAATGTGGCCAGCAGAGTAGAGAGGTGACTGTCCCCCTGTACTGGGCACTGGGGAGGCCACACCTTGAGTACTGGGTTCAGTTCTGGGCACTTCAATACAGTAGAGATACCGAGGGGCTGGAGCAAGTGCAAAGCAGGGCAACAAAGCTGGGGAAGGCATAGAGAATAAATCTGAAGAAGCGTGACTGAAGAAGCAGGGGTTGGTTAGCTTGAAGACGAGGAGGCTGAGGGGAGACCTCGTTGTTTTCTACAGCTACCTGAAAGGATGTTGTAGAGATGTGAGTGCTGATCTCTTCTCACAGATGGTCAGAGACAGAAGAGGGAAGGGCTTCAAATTGCACCAGGAGGAGGTTAGGCTGGACATGAGAAAAAATGAGAAGCAAGAGAAGTGAGGCTCTGGAACAGGCTGCCCAGGGAGGGGGTTGAGTCCCCATCCCTGGATGTGTTGAGAGGTCGCTTAGCTGTGGTGTTTGGGAATCTGGTTTAGGGATGAACTTGGTAGAGTAGGGTTGATGGTTGGACTCAGTGATCCCAAGGGTCTTTTCCAACCTCAATGATTCTAGGAGTCTGTGATTCTATGATTGATTGTTACTGTGGAGTCCAAGTTACAGTGGTAGCCTTTCACACATGTGTCCACAGCAGCAGGACAGAGTTTTGAAAGGAAAGCATAGCAGGGCCTTGAATTAAATGCAAATGTTTGCGTGGTAAGGTGGGAGTTTTTAAAAATCTTTCCAAGAGATGGATTGTTTGGCTTCTCTTTAGAGACAGCTACACTCATGGATTGCAGATCTTGAGGACCCTCCTGTGAAGGACTGTGTGTAGATTGTTACAGAGCTTAAAATGAGGGGACCATGGAGCAATCATTAATGGAGTTACTGAAAAACCTCCAAACTACTGAAATGGATTTCAAGCTGTGCCTAGCAAGCAGGAACAGGGTAGTGTTTGGCCAGTTGCCTTGGCCTTTTGTTTGTGGTTTGGTTACTTGTGGTCAGAAGAAGACAACCTCCCTGCCAGAGCAGGATCATCTAGATCAGGGAACACAGCACTGTGTCCAGGCTGGTTTTAAACATCTCCAGAGAAGGAGAGTCCAGAACCTCTCCAGGAAGCCTGTGCCAGGGCTCTGTCACCCTCACAGGGAAAAGGTTTTTACTGATGTTTATGTGGAACCTCCTCTGCTCCAACTTGCACTCACTGCCCCTTGCCCTGTCACTGAGCAGAGCCTGCCTCCATCCTCCTGACACCCACTCTTTCCATGTTGATAAACATTAATGGGGTCACCCTTCAGTCTCCTCCAAGCTAAAGAGATCCAAATCCCTCAGCCTTTCCTCATCGGGGAGATGCTACACTCCCTTCATTATCTTTGTGGCTCTGTGCTCAGCTCGTTCAAGTAGCTCTGTGACCTTCTGGAAGTGAGTGGCCCAGAATTGCACACAATATTCCAGATGTGGTCTCACCAGGGCAGAGACGAGGAAGAGGAGAAGCTCTCTCCATCTACTAACCACCCCCCTTCTAATCCACCCCAGGAAGCTGTTTGCCTTCTTGGCCACCAGGGCTCATTGCTGGCTCCTGGCCATCATGAAGGCCACCAGGACCCCCAGGTCCCTTTCTCCTACACTGCTCTCTAACAGGTCAGTCCCCAGCCTAGTACTGGTATGTGTTCATGTTTTTGAGAGGACTGAACAAATCATGGGAACTTGAAATTAATTCAGTTTTTTTTTTTAGTGAAAGGAAGCTGTAATATTATGCACTGATTCTGGGAATCGTAATCACGAGCAGAACACTGTACACAAATTATAGATGAAAAATGTTGTTGCTAGCTTATATATGATAGGATTCTAAAGGACAGATGTTACGGGAGAGGAGATATGCATTCTAACACGATTCAAGGGGCATATCTTGAAATGTAGCCAGAACCTACAGATGGAAACTTCAAATAAGTAAATATCAGCCTAAAAGTAGCCAATATAAATAATGCAGGGAATACACAATGTCTTCTTGATGGTTAAAACCAGCAAACAAGCACACTTCTGTGTCCTGAGCAATTTGCAACTGGTAGAGTAGCTTTGCAGTGGGGTTAGCTGAAAGACTAGCTGGAACCAGACAGCTTCCTGGGCATCTGCAGAAGTGGCAGGACTCCAGGAAAAAGCAAATGCTTGCTTTGCATGATTTCTCTTCTAGAAACATTTTTTTGAACAGTTTTTTTCTTTTCTGATACTGTAATGTTAAAGAATTAATTTGTGGATATTCCACTCTAGATCCATCCTTTAGCGTAATTTGAAGAAGGAACCACAGAATATATTGGGTTGAAAAGGACCTCCAAAAGTCATCCAGTCCAAATCCTCTGCAGTGAGCAGGGACATCCTCAACTTGAGCAGGTTACCCAGAGCCTTTGCCAGCCTCCACTTGAAGTCATTTCCAGGGATGGGGCCTCAACCCTCTCCCTGGGCAACCTGTTCCAGTGCTCAAGCACCTTCCTGCTAAATAACTTCTTCCTAACAGCCCGTTTCAGTCTATCCTTTTCTAATTGGGAGCCACTGTGCCTTGTCCTATCTCTTTGTGTGTAGTCCATGGCTCGCTCTCTCCAGTAACCCCAGGTGGAAGACTGCAAATTGACTACACAATAGCCATTTTTACTCTGATTGCCTGACAAAGACCGAAAGGAGGTTCAGACTAACAACCTATTTTATAGCCTCTAAATGTGATGCACTTGTATTTTTATCTCTCTTCGTTTCCAGTAGGACACTACACACTTGTGCCTGCTAAATATCAAACTGAGCTATCACCTGGCCAGCTTAACGCAACCAGTGGTCCCATTCAGGGACTGGAAGGTTGCTATCAGGTCCCCCCACCAGAGCCTTCTCTTCTCCAGGCTGAATAACACCAGGTCCATCAACCTGTCCTCCTAGGAGAGGGGCTTCAGAACCCTGATAATTTTTATGGCCTTTTCTGGACCCACTCCATGTCCTTCCTGTATTGAGAACTCCAGAGCTGGATGCATGACTCCAGGTGAGGTGTCACCAGGGCAGGCCAGAGTAGAGTAGAGGAGCAGAATCCCCTGTGTCGATCTGCTGGCCAAGATAAATAAAAAATAAAGATGGGTGATGGAATGCAGAGGGCCATTGCACATCTAGGTATAGTAGGTGAGAAAAGATCCTAGAGGCAGCTTCAGCTAGCACTGACTTTAGACTTTTTACAACATCATCCTGAAGAACAGTTGTTGTCTTTTCTGCTCTCCTAGCTTGCTGAGCATGTACAGCAACTAGCTTGGCAGAACACTCTTCAGCCAAGGATGTTGTTTCTTAATAAGAAGGTTTTGCTGGGAGAGTAACATGAACAAAGATAGAGTCTGTTTTTGAGAGTGACCCTTCCAACGTACCGCTGAGTCACAGGTAGCATTTTGGCAGCAGGGAACAAGGTGAGAATTTTGCTCAGGAAAGGCACACATGAAAATAGTTCTGGAGATTGTTTGTTTTAAGAAACCAACAACAAAACTCAGGAGAATATTAATGTCAAAGCAGCACACCAATACAGTTTTCTCTTAGAAAAAAATACATGCTAGAAGCTGGAGTTGATTGAATTATGCTGGCTGTGAAACACTATGCTGTGAACTCATTAGCAGAATCTCAGTGTGTCAAAACTGCCTAGTGGTGTGTCAGAACTGCCTACAGTTCTCCTACATGAAGCAAAAGAACTTAGTATTGGACATCAAGGACCACAAGCCTTTTGTGAGGACAAACAAAATGGTGGTTTTCCCAGTCAATACAGTTGTACCCTTCCTTTGAACAGAAATGCAGCTTCCCAGTCTGTGTGTTGTTTAACAAAATAATAACCTATCATTTCCAAATGGTTTTCAAGGTGAAATTATGAAATATTCCAGTTGCAGAAAACCATTCCACTATCTCCAGTCGTGTCACTTTCAGAGCTGTCTACTGCTTCACTGTTGAACAGGAATGTGCCTGTTGCCTCCAGGTGCAGTCGATGCATAGGACATCGCAGATGGGAAGTGTAGCATCACAGTGCTATTGAGATGCTGTCAGATGACATCAGAATTGGCAATTATGTTGTCATACTCAGATGGCGTCACATTTGAGACATGACTTCACAGTCCAGAATTATGATATCACAGACTAATTCATTCACAGTGAGATGACATCAGAGTCATCAGGACTAATGTTGTCACAGTAAGATGACATAGCATTTAAATCTTATGATGTCACAATCCAGAATTGTGACCTCACTGACATATGCATGATGTCACAGTATTATGGCAGGACTTATGATGTCACAGTCTAGAACTATGACCTTACAATAACTGACATCACAGATTAAATATCAGTCAAAACATGACATCACAGTCACAATTTGCAACACAACAGTTTGACTGAGTTGTAGTCAGATGACATTACAACTGGGATACAGGACATCATAGTCTGAATGAGTCGCTGTCAGATGACGTCACATTTGGGACTTATGACATCACAATACAGAATTATGATGTGACTATGAGATATCACAGTAGATGAAGTCACTGTGAGAATTTATGACATCACATATGATGTCACAAACAGATTATGTAACAGTGGATGACATCACATTGTGGACTTATGACATCTGAATCCAGTACTATGGCACCACGAACAGATAATGTCACAGCAGATGACATCAAATTTGTGACTTAAGACATAATAGTCAGAAATTACAAGATCACAATCAGACAAGAGAAGAGGTGACAATTAGAGCTGACAATCAGGACATTACCCTGGGAATTGTACCATCACAGTCTGATTGTGTTGTTGTAAATCTAGTCCTGTAGCCTAGTCCTGTTCCTAAAGGAACACTTTAGCAAAGTAAAGGATAGGACTATCAGGGTTTTGGTGTGTTTCATTGTTACTGCAGTGCCTCCTGCCAGAGGACTACGTTGTTCCTTACAGCCAACCTTGCTGCACTCCAGCCTCCTTACCTTGGGGGAAATGGTTTAAGGGTGAACTTTGTCGAGTAGGGCTGACAGTTGGATTTGATGATCCCAAAGGTCTTTTCCAACTGGAATGATTCTGTGGTTCGATGTGGATGGAGCAGAACGTTGAGACCTCCTTTGCACTGCCCATTTATTGTTTGTGGTGAGACCAGTCAGTAGGTTCAAAAAAGCTTTAGGGCAAGACTTCCCTGTATTACAACAAAAATGGCTTTAGTCTTTGGAAGCTAAGACTATTCTTATTAATGTTGTAGCAGTAGCTGCACTGCTGCTGTTTCTTTGCTCAAAGTGTTGTTTCTTGCACATTAAAACTGTTGTGTTAGTTCAGTGCTGGTATCTTACTAACTACAGAGCTTTACTTCTCCAACCACAAATTTATCTTATTTTCAAAGTGATCTACATTTTCTGTGCTAAAACAATGCCCCAAGGAATGAAATGTTGGTTACACTGCTGAGCAAATAGCATCACAGTGGGAGCCAGGCAACCAGCAGCACCATCAGTTAATGTTTATTAGACCTCTCCTCTTAAATAGTTTGCATTTTTCTACATGGTATGACGAGCTTGCTAATAGCTACACATCTTACTTATGTATTTCACGCTCATCCACGTTCAGCAATAGTTGTGCTAGAAACATGTACTTGTGCACATAAACAGGATCATCATTTGGAGCTAATCCAATGTACAGATATTCCCAGTTAAGCAACAGCAGGTCCAGTTTGAATAGTTCAGCTGTAAGCCTCATGATTTCATTAGCCTTTTATCAGTATTGCTCAGGTTCTGCTCAGAATCTGAACTAATCTAAGGCTTCTCTGGTGTCTGTGATCTGTCCTCCTACTTATGTTATGTAGTTTTACAGACAGATAGTGCCAACCTTCGTTGTAAGGCTGCCTTACACAACAGGCTGCCTAAATAATGTCTTTTAATTATAAAACATCCCTTGAGGAAGAAGCTATTGAGGCTTCCAAGAAAAGAAGTGATACAGATAATTATTTAAGAAAATGTGTTTTCAAAGGCACTTGAAACTGGTGGAAAATAGGTGCCACTAAGAGAAATTCCTATGCAGAATTCAGAATCTGTCCTGAATTTGGGGGTTTTGACTTCCCCAAGAACAGTTAGCAGCCAAATCTGGGCTTGCTGCCTGAATAACCGACTGCCTGAAGAAATGGGCACTTCTGCTTTAAGTATGATGGTATTCCATTGCAGAGTTTATTCTCTGTATATACCTCTGTTTATTCTCTTTTTGTACCTCTGTTTATTCTCTTTTTGTACCTCTGTTTATTCTCTTTTTGTACCTCTGTTTATTCTTTGTATATACCTCTGCCTGCACTTAAAAAAATTAATTCTATTGCATATTTTTATCCAATTTACTCTGAGACCCTGACCTCTCTTCATTGAAATCTTCAATGATTATTTCTGCAGACAGAAAATAAGTCCACCCTAACTTAAGAGTAAAATATTTCCACAGTAAGAATAAATAAATAACACAAACGCTGACCTTTCGGTCCCAAGCAGAGCATCTGCTGAAGAACTTCACAGCTTCTTGTCTCAGTGCAGACTGATATTCACAGGTTTGAGAAGTTGGTTGTTTGGGTGTAAACCAACATGGAAGGAAAATGAGTGTCAGTCCTTAGGATAGCAGAGTCCACTATTTCTCTGTTTAATCACAGGATTACAGAATGGTAGGGGTTGAAGGGGACCTCTGAAGATCATTGATTCCAACCCCCCTGCTAGAACAGGTGACTCAGAAGTGCATCCAGACAGCTCTGGAAAGTCTGAAAAGTCTCCAGAGAAGGAAACTCCACAATCTTTCTCGGGACCCTGTTCCAGTGCACTGTAACCATTACAGTAAAGAAGTTCCCCCTCATGTTGAGGTGGAACATACTGTGCTTGAGCTGGAATCCATTGTCCTTTGTCCTGTCTCAGGGCACAAGTGAAAAGAGATTGTCCCTCCCTTCTTGACATCCAGCCTGGGGTGCATTAAGAAAACTGTGTCCAGCAGACTGAGGAGGTTCTCTTCCCCCTCTGCTGTGCCCTAGTGAGACCTGACCTGGAGTATTGCATTCCATTCTGGGCTTCCCAGTTCAAGAGGTACAGAGATATATTTGAGAAAGTCCAGCCGAGGGCTACAGTACAGTATAATGGGTAATCTATCACAGAAGTTCACCATCATTTAAATGATGGTTGCTGTTATCTATCAGTGGGGAAGTCCAGAAAGGGAAGGAAGACTTAAAATATTGAAAACTTGCTAATTTAATAAAGAAAAAAGTATGCCTGTTGGGGAGTTTGCCATCTGTGCCTTAAAGCATTTTTGCCACCATCTGTGGTGATCATCAGTATTTTAGGGATTAGAAGAAAGCCTTTGGATGTGAGTCATCATGAATTCTCATCAAGATGTGCTAGAAGCTAATATAGGAAATTGAGAAAAATTAAGGGTTTGGGTTTTTTTCTGTATTAACAATGGTTTTTGAAGACCCTGCATCCTTTCATGGGTGTCTCCCAATAGCCAGAAGGTTCAGTAGTTTGCTCTGACTGGCCATGGCAACAAGCAAACTGCCTGCACTCTCCTTGTTCTTCTTTAGCCTTTTAAATCTTACACAAACTTTTAGAAATTTTATTCTTGATATAACTAGCATCACTGGTGCACACCAATCCCAGCAACAATGTCATGGCAGTTTTAACCTAGAGGCAGGGCTGCTGAGGATCCAGAGAACTTTGCAAGTAGTACAGTGATGGGGTGTTGTGTGGGTCTTTATCTGGATCCCAACACATCCCATCTGGCTCACCACCAACTTCTTGGGTTGGAGATCCAGACTGTATTCCAACCAAGAGCTCCTATCTAAAGCATGAGACACAAAGGAAGGGTTTGACAAAACCAATTACAAATCCACAGGCAATGAAACAACTGATTCAGTTTGGAGAAAGGCCTTGAGACATTTTACTTCACTCCCTTCACCACACATCAGAAGAAACAACCCCACAATTCACGGACACAGACATAGGGAGTTTTGTCACACTGCTCTTACACTGTACTGAGACAGAAAATGTCCAAAGCATCTTCATTATTACCTTCACTGTATCGTCTCTCTAAAATCATGGTGGTTGTCCAACTTTAGTCTTGATCCTCATAAATCTTCGAGCTTCAGGATTCTCACAGTCTCTCCAGGTCCATGGGGAATCTTTCCACTCACAATAAATTTTCTTCAACTTGAGGAGTGATAACATTCTCTCTCAGCAGCAGTGATGCACAGTACAAGGTGGAGTGACGTGAAGAAGAAGGCAGAAGTTACTGAGCGGGGAGAAGGGAGGGGGAGGCAGCCAGTTTTAAACTTTTTAAACCCAAATTTTAAACTATTCTGCAGAAAACACACAAATTAAGTTTACAGAGTCTACTCAACTTTTAAAGCAGAACAGTGGAGGCAGCAGAAACCCTTGAGGGAATTGGCTAAGTCTTGTATGACATTGAGATGAGGAGAGGAACAGGAGATCTCAACCCTCCTGACAGTGCTGGTTCCCTGAGATCTGTCACTAGTATTGAAACACTCACCAGTGCGGGAACTTGCCACTGAAGGTATCAAGGTGTAAGAATGATGGTTGAATCTTCAGTCTCTGAAAGAGCCTTCTGCACTACTTACTGCAATGGATTTCTACTGCCTTCCCGAACGTGAATGCAGCGAAGCTTTGGAATGCTGTACCAACCGGGGTCAGACAAGCAGCGCAGCTACTAACACCTTGGCGCACTGGTGAGGCTGAGAAATCTCCCCAGCCTGACAACGCCTTAGAAAGGAGGCAGCCCAACACTCACTTGAGGTCTTCAGCTGAAATACCGTTTGATGCAGGAGGGTGGGCTTATAGATGTTTTACAAAGATTCGTGGTTATGTATGAGCTGCAGAAAGAAGCACAGTGGCAAGCTATGCCGTACAGCTTGGTGGAGGATTTCTGTCGACAATGTGAGAGTGGTTTCAGAATTCCTTCTATTCAGAACTTTTTGCATACCATTGTCGAGATTTATGTGTTAACTCCTCAAGATTTAAGACCTGCATGTTATGTCATTGCAAGCAGCAAGCTTACCGTGAGAGTGGGTACAACAGAGCATGCGTGAGATTTTCCAGAGACTCCCACCACGGGTTGGGGGCTTGGGCAGAGAGCAGAAAACTAAAGTGAAGGTGCCATGAGGAGCCGTGGTGATCGGAGAGCAGAAAAAGCATGAGACTAAGTCTAACCTCAAATCGAAATTTGCCTTTTCTATACTGCCTGTGAATGATGCAGCTCCTTTGCAAAGATATCAGAGGACAGTTCTGCCTCAAGGGATGCAAAACAGTCCTACTGTCTGTCAGCAGTTTGTGGCACGGGCATAGTCAAAAGTTAGGCGAAAATATTTTGATGTTCTTTGTTATCATTCCATATGATTCACTCGCTTGGGGAAGAGGTTATGCTTGTGTTTTGACAGATTCAGGAACACGATGGGTGCTAGCTAGAAGTGTTCGGCCAGCACTGATAAGTCCTGACAGGAAGCAAAGAAACTGACCATCGTGCTTCCTTGAGAATTACTAAACATCAGAGACTGTATGCTTCTGTCTGCTTGGTCTACAAGCGGTGCAGCAGATACACCATCACACACTGTGGTTTTTTTAATACTAAGTATGTTATATAATATACTGGTAGTACTTATTTTGTATTAAATATAGTAGAACAAGCAAGCTAGAAAACTTTTTTAGATAAGGTGGTTTTGTCATACAAGGCATACAGTAAGAAGTCTTTTGGCTTGAAAAAACAAAAGGGGAGAGATGTGGGAAAGCAGCCTGTACAGCTTTCTGATCTTCTTATTGCAACCACCAGTGTTAAACCAAGTGTATCTTGTATTGATAGCAAAATATGTAAAGGAAGAAGAAGAGAGGAGGAGAATTATTATCATTATTATTAAGAGAAAGAGCTTCAAAAAAATAGAAGGATTTCATTTTGCCATCACTTTGAAGCCCGTGCCGAGTTTAATTGCTACAAATTGTAGCCTGTCCTGCAGCACGTGCAGTGCCATTGGTACTGGAAGCTGTCCCAAATCAAAAGGAAACTGAGACAGAGCACATAATTTTTCTTGCCTCCAAGAGCAATTATGCTGTTTCTGGAGTCATCTATGTAGAATGATAGGAGTGCTAGCCTTCCCTTTTTCTTGTTAATGCATAGTGTTGCTTGAATGAGGCAGCAGCTCTGATTTTGACAACCAGAGCATGATTCCCCCATTCTCTGCTTGTCGGTTGTTCTTGTGAGAACATTGCCGCTGGCAAACTTTTTCCTTGTTCATCTACAGGAATTAGCAGTATGGGCTAGCCTGTAACACAAATTATTCATGGATGAAGCCTTCAGACCCAGTTGCCTCTTCAGATGATTTCTATCATCGTCTTGGACTGTTTCCATGGTGTTTGCTGCAGCATGCTGATGTGTGCTCTGGGCTTGATCCCTTCACAAAGTTAGTGATGCCAGATTGTGGCAGGGCCACCTTTCATAAGGATTGTATGAAGGAGATTCTAGTCTAAATTAATTCCAAAGGTAGTCCTGAACTGTCGTTAGGGTGTTTCCATGATTTACTAGCTTGTGTCTGGAAACTACTGTTAATGGCAGAAAAGAAGCAGCGTACATTTTCTAGATACAAATCTGGCCCCCTGGGACATTCCCATACTTTTATTTATCCAACCTGTCCACTGTCGCTAGCTCAACTCCCCAATATTTTATTAAATTTATAGAAAAAGAATGCATGAATATTCATCAGCTTCAGATATATTGCCAAGACTCTGTCCTAAACAGCAAAGCAAAGCTAACAGGATCTCCTTTAGTTTCTGAGACCTGCAAGTCAGCAGAGTGAACAGCCCACAGCCTTTTATTAGATGTTATGCAAGTGGCAGCCAAGTCAACTGCCAAGTTTTGGAGAGCAATAATTGAGTTCTCGACCGAGTAATACACTGAGTGTATCATTCCTGTCCTCCAGAGAGATGTGTGACCTCTCCAGTGGGGTTCCTGTTAATATCTTCTTATTTTGGAGGTCGCTAGCAGGGCCTGAACATTGCCCCCCTCCCCCACCGGTTTTGTTTTCCAAGATTTTCAGCAGAATGGCTCAGGAACTGGGGAATAAATAAGAGTCCCCATCTGTGCTATCCTCAGAAAGACAGTAGATGTGTAGTTGCTGTGAAGGTATCTCAAGAAAATGAAAAGTTATTTGAAAAGAGTCATTTTATGACTACTTTTTGCAGGATAATTACCCTGGGAGTAAGCTAATACCATTATTTCACTGTGATTTTAAGAGCTGCTGCCTAAAAGCATGAGAGAGCTGAGGCTATTTAATCTAGCGACGAGAAGACTGAGAGAGGAACCTTATAAATGTCTATAAATACCTGAAGGGCAGCCCTACAGCCTCTTTTCAGCAGTTCCCAGTAACAGCACAAGGGATGACGGGCATGAGCTGGAACACAAGAAGTCTCATTAGGATATGAGGAAAATCTTCTTTACTGTGAGGGTGACAGAGCTCTGGAAAAGGAACTGCTCAGAAGGTTGTGGAGTATCTTGCTCTGGAGATATTCAAACCCTAACTGGATGCAGCCCTGCTCTAGACAATCCTGCTTTATTAGATTGTTTGACTAGATGATCTCTAGAGGTCTTTTCCAATTCTGACAGTGTAGTGAGGCAGGTGTTGGCAGCTTCTCCCTAGTGACTGGTGATAGGATGAAAGGAAACGAGTTCAAGTTGCCACAGGGTAGGTTCAGATTGGATAGTAGGAAAGACTTCTCCCCAGAAAGAGGGGTGAAGCATTGAAATGGGCTGCCTGAGGAGCGGGTGGAGTCACCATCCCTAGAGGTGTTAAAAAACAGCTGAATAGGGCACTTCAGGAGATGGTTAAGGTGGTGGAAGGCTGAAGGTTTAGCTTGAGAATCTTAGGGTCCTTCCCAGCCTTGACAATCCCATGAAGTCTGATGCATAGGGACGGTACCTCTGACTTTTTCCTCATGCTAAGCTTTTTGAAGTTGAACTGAAAACTTTGTTCTTCAAACATGCAGCAATTTGATGAAAGCCTCTTCCTTTCAGCGGAAATGATGCTATAGAGTGAAAGCATTTCTGTGCAGCATGGAGAATGGACCAACACACAGCCTCTGAATGCAAGCAAAACTCGATTAGATTGGGATACAGGAAGAAAACCATGACGATCTGCTTCAGCCACTAAACTAGTAGTAAAGTGTGTGCCAGTAGTTTTTACTTCACAAGTATTACTTTACAAGCAGAAACTAGTCTGCCTGGGACTATGTTGCCACTGAATTTTAAAGCTGGCAAACCCTTTAGTGATCAGGTCTTGGCATTAGAGCACTTTCCAATATTCATCTTTGTTATGGTCCTGACAACCTTCAGAGGTGAATCGGAGGATATATATAATAGTTGTTATTACAGAGGCTGGAATAGACCTCCGAGTTCATCCAACCCAGCCCAGGACATAACATCACCACAGCAGCCAGAGCAGGTCACTAAGGGCAATAGCCAGGCTCTGGGCAACCTGGTCTAGTTGAGGCTTTCCCTGCTCACTGGAGGGAGGTTTGACTGGATGCCCTTTGGAGCTCTCTTCCAACCTGGGCCATTCTATGATTCTGTGTACCAGCCAAGCACTGAGGAGTGAGTCCTTGCACTCACTGAGTGAGTGAGAGGTCAGGTCCTGCTCTGTGATGATAGTGAATCAGAATGGTTCCTTTTTTTATGTTGGATTGCAGCTGTGTTATGAGGTTACAGATCCATCAGATCTCAAATATATTCATAAAGTAATAAAAAACATTGGAGTATCTCAGGGTCATGTAATGTCCACTGACTGTAAACCAATGGACTAACTCTACAAGCTCAGCTTCAGAACCTAAAATCTTCTCAGACCATGAAAGCAATCAATCTAGTTGTCTGTGAACTGTGTGTGATTTCAGAGCATCTCCTAAGTCATCTGCACCTAATCATTGGGGGGGTATTTTCACAGTCTGAATTGGGATTGTTAATGAGAGATATTGACCTGAAAGAACTTGAGGCACACTTAAAATGTGTAACAGCTTGCTATTTTAAGTAGTTTATTAAAACTGTATTGTGTGCCACTTCGGGGATTGGAACTGAGGTTCATCTAGGTAGTTGGTTTTAAGGAGAAATAAGCGATCACCAAAAAATGTGTGCAAGAAGAAAAATCTTCTGCTGTCTCCATTGTTTTTCCTGAAGAAACATGTAATAGCGATCTGTTCAATACGAAGTATAACTGAAGATGATAAAGTACATTTGGAACACTGTATTTTCCATGCTTCTGCTACTCCTATTTTAAGACTTGGCTGTGACACATATAACACTGGTTTTAAGATAAACCATAATTTTATCTGCAAAGATAGGACTAATCTGTGTCAATTGCGGTTTTTTTCTTGCACACTTGGGATAAAGGAAGACAAGACTACTAACCCATTAAAGAGGATACAATCTCATAGGCATAAAAGCAATCTTGCTTATCAACCCTTCTGGAATAGAGATTGCTGGTTTCTGACTTTCTGTAGAGCCAACAGTGTTGCTGTCATCACCTTAACCCCTCTACTGAGTTTGATCTTTTCTCCTCAAGTGGTGCATTCACAAGACAGGGTATATAGTATGAGTGTCTGGATTGGGGCAAGACAGAGAAAGTAAAGCCTGTGAGTTCCTAGTGCCTTCAGCTGCAGGTACCTATGCTGGTAATGTTTTGTACCAAGCTGTAAGTGCATTTAGGTTTGGGGCTTTGCACTAAATTATGTCTTTTATATTTACTTTGGTTAAAATGAAAGCCTCTTTCATGAGTGCTGAGTATTTGGGTTACCTTCAGGACAGCAAATTGTTTCTTTAAAGAATCCAGCTTCTATTTGCTTGTATCCAACTAGAGGGTTCTTTTCCAGTTGGATAGATGGAAAAGTCACAGCGATTTCAGCTGCTTGTGTGGCTGCTTGAAGTAGTGACGTAGGGGTTTGATGGGATTTAGTTGGTCAGGGCTTCACTGGCCTTCCTGCTCAAGCAGGCAGTCTGCCTCAGCCATTTGTTACTCTATGTGGTTGGGAGGTGGGTGTTTCACAAGCTGCTTGACTTTGATTTAATCATTTTGAAGAGCTTTTATGTGCAACTGAGAAATCTGAGGAAAGAGTGCATTGTAACTCAGGGGAAACTCCTGCCACATACACATACAGTCCAGCAAGTGAAGACTGCAATCTAACCTGTTTTAACATAGCAGAACAGAAATGTCCTTCAGAAAGATCCTCAACTAGCGCTGCTTTCCTCCTCAAAACCCACAAAGCACACACCTCGATGACATGAATAACGTTTCCCCTCCTTCCCCTGGGCTCTGTGGGTGGGTGCAACTGTGGGCATCTTTCCTGACAGTCTTTATGATTTGTCCACTGCCAGTCTCATACCAAGCTACTGCTCTAAGCCTTAGCCACATTTCTGTTTCTTCTTCCTCATATTTGAGCTAACTTTGTGAATTATGAGATATTCTTGTTGTTCTTTTTCTGTTTGCACCTATCTTTTTATTTCACGTCTAACATCTCACTTTCTTGCTTTGCCTTGCCATTTCCTTCCACAGAAGAGAGATGTCCATGGGCAAAGCATCATCACCAAAAGTGTATTTAATAGAATTACTGAGGCTGGAAAAGCCCTCAGACTCATCAGGCCAGCCCATGACCTAACATCACCACATTAGATAGACCATGGCACTAAGGGCCACAGCCAGTCTGTCCTTAAACACATCCAGGGATGGGGACTCCACCACTGCCCTGGCCAGTCCATTCCAGTGATTGCTTCCAAGAGAAAAGATGTTCTCTAGTAAAGGGACAAAATGCCACTGTTCCCACATCAGATACCTGTATAATGAATGATAGAGCAAAATTATTTAGCTGCATTCTGTTAAAAGAACATGAATAACATTTCCCCAATTGTTCATTCCTCCAGGCTCTCGCTCTGTGACAGCGCAGCCACCTCTGCTGGAGCATGAAGAAGGCTCAGAACTGCGTGTGAGTGTGTATCTCCACCTAGTGAATTGCAAAAAGTCCTCACCATTAGCTCTCTAGCCCTTTAAATATGAGGGAATTGATACACCAGTGGAAAAGGGATCAGAGCGGCAGGCCAGAAGTGGGCAGAGCTGCAGTCACCGTGGGCTTTCAAATGCCCTAGGGCCGCTTTATGTGAGTGTGGGTTTTTTTAGAGGGGTAGTGGGGGGGTCCCCTCTCTTTCTGAACTGTGCACATTGAATGAGGAGTAAGGGAATTGCCCGGTTCAGTAGTGGTTATTGCCCTCTCTGTCAATCTCATGGAGCAAGCAATGGTTGAAACTAGGGCAAAACTCACCACCAGAAAAACTGGGGACACAGACATCAGCTTCCCACAACCATGAGGCTGTGCAAACATCCAGCTGTGAGGAGTGCCTCAGTCTCTCTCTCTTCCTGGAACATGACATAGATAGCCACTGTGTGAGATGTGGCCAGGTGAATTATCTGCTCAGGATGGTGACAGAGCTGAAAGGCTAAGTGGAGAGGTTGAGAAGCATCAGGAAGAGTGAGAGTGACATTGATTGGTGGAGCTGCCCGCTGAGGGAAGGAAAGCAGGCTGAGGCTCCAAATAAATCACACAAGTCAGAGGACCCCTCCCCTCTTGTCACCAGGAAATAGGAGGAAACCTCAGAGAAGGGGGGGAACGGAAACAGGTCTCTGCATAGAGAAGCAGGCATATCCCCTCCCAGCCTCCTCCACCATCCCAATTGCTCTTCCAGAATAGGTATGGGGTGCTGCACAAAGAGCTGACAGATGTAGAGGGGAATGATTCACTCAGACCTGAAATGCCAGAAAGACTGAGGTACCATAGACTCATCATCACAACTGGCTCTCAAAAGAGAAGTAGACAGGTTATTGAGGTAGGTCATTCTCTCCTGAGGGGGGCAGAGGGTCCTATATGCCAAGTCAGATGAGGAAAGGCTGAGAGAGCTGGGGGTGTTTAGCTTGAAAGAGACTCAGGGGGGACCTTCTCCCCCTGTACAACTCCCTGAAGGGAGGTTGTAGTCAGGTTGGGGTTGGGCTCATCTCCGAGGCAACCAGCGCCAGGACGAGAGGGCAGGGCCTAAAGCTGCACCAGGGGAGGGTTAGGTTGGATGTTAGGAAGCCCTTCCTCATGGGGTGATCAGACCCTGGAATGGACTACTCAGGGCAGTGTTGGAGTCCCCATCCCTGGAGGGGTTTAAAGACAGCCTGAGTGTGGCCCTTAGTGCCCTGGTCTGGCTGCTGTGGTGATGTTAGTTCTTGGGCTGCACTGGATAAGCTCCGATGGCTTTTCCAATGTCAATAATGCTGTGATTCTGAGAAGATTTCCAGGGGCAAAAAATACCAAATAAGGTAAAAAAATACCAGCAGATACCTGACTTCTTGGGAGCAATACAATTCACAGTGGCAGTGGTCTAGAAAGAATGATAAGGCATTGCTGGCTGACTGTTCTCTGTTCCTGCATTTGTTTAGTGGGTGTTTGCAGTCAACAAGTGTCAGCAATCGGTCAGGAAGGGCCTTGCTCAAACAGCTGGAAGCTCGCTGTTCCCACCTCTGTGGCTGCAGGCCATGGGTCCTCTGAGTGCATTGGTACATTGGTACCCTAAGGGACGTCATGGTTCAGCACGCTGGTTTTCAATAATTAGTTTGTTGTGTTCTTGCTTCCTGGTGGTTTTAGATGCATTTGCAGATTTGTTTTGCATTACGGAAATAATCACAGCGTTAGGCTGAAGAGTGGTGAGCTCTGCCTCTGGTTTGCATGGCCAATAACAGAAATGCACACGGTGAAATTTACTCCAGCATAGCTGGAATTATGCCATTGTATGGGCTGGTGCCCCTGCTGTTGATTGATGTTCTTATATACGAGATCATAGAAGCATAGCATGGCTCAGACTGGAAGGGACCTCCACAGGGCATCTAGTACAACCTCCATGCAGTCAGCAGGAACATCTTCAACTAGATCAGGCTGCCGAGAGCCTTGTTCAACCTCACCTTGAATAGCTCCAGGAATGAGGCCTCAACTCCCTCCGTGGGCAGTGTGTTCTAGTGTTCAATCCCCCTTCTGCTAAACAGCTTCTTCCTAATAGCCCATTTCAATCTCTCCTTCTCTAATGTGAAACCATTGCCCTTTTTCCTGTTACTACAGGCCTTCATAAGCAGTCCCTCTGCAGTCTTCTTGTAGCCCCCTTGGGGGACTGGAAGGTCACTGTCAGGTCCACCCAGAGCCTTCTCCAGGCTGACCAATCCCACTTCTCTCAGCCTGTCCTCATAGCAGAAGTCATGTTTGTGGCCTCCTCTAGACCATCGGGTCCATCTCCTTCCTGGATCAAGTGAAGCAGTGTGATCTGGATGATTGGGTAGTGAGATGGAACTTGAACTCGTGCAACATGAACATCATAGAAGCCAGAGAGTAGTGGTCAATGGGACAGAATCTAGTTGGAGGCCTGTATCTAGTGGAGTCCCCTAAGGGTCAATACTGGGACCAGTATAATTCAGTCTATTCATTAATGACTTGGATGAGGGATTAGAGAGCACTGTCAGGAAGTTTGCTGATGACGCAAAGCCAGGAGGAGCGTTCAATACCCCAGCTGACTGTGCTGCCATTAAGTGGGAACTGGACAGGATGGAGAGCTGAGCAGTGAGAAATGTAAAGTGTACAGTCTTGCATCTGGGCAAGAACAACCCCAGGTACCAGTATAGGTTAGGGACCAACCTGTTGGAGAACAGTGTAGGAGAATGAGACCTGGGGGTCCTAGTGGAGAACAAGATGACCATGAGTCAGCAATGTGCCCTTATGTCCAAGAAAGCTAAACGCATCTTGGGGTGGATTAGAATAAGGGTGGTTAGTAGATCAAGTGAGATTCTCCTGACCCTCTACCCTGCCCTGGTGAGACCACATCTGGAATATTGTGTCCATTTCTGGGCCCCTCAGTTCCAGAAGGACACAGATCTGATTGAGGGAGTCCGGAGCAGAGCCACAAAGATGGTGAAGGAAGTGGAATAGCTCCCTGATGAGGAAAGGCTGAAGGAGCTGGATCTCTTTAGCTTAGAAGAAAGGAGACTGAGGGGTGATGTCATTAATGTTTATAAATCTGTGAAGGGCAGGTATTAGGAGGATGGAGCCAGGCTCTGCTCAGTGTCATCTAATGATAGGACAAGGGGCAATGGGTGTCAGCTGGAACATTGGAGCTTCTACATAAATATCAGAAGGAACTTCTTCCCTATGAGGGTGACAGAGCACTGGAAGGGGCTGCCTAGGGAGGTTCCTTCTCTGTAGATGTTTGAAACCCGCCTGGACATGTTCTTATTTGACTTGATCTAGGGGGTCCTGCTGTGGTGGGAGGATTTGACTCGATGATCCTTTCCAATCCCTAATGTTCTGTGATTCTGTGATTCTGTGATTGAGGCTCCAGAGCTGGATGCAGGACTCCGGGTGAGCTGTCACCAGGGCAGAGCAGAGGGGCAGAATCCCCTCTTTTGATCTGCTGGCCACATTGCTTTGGATGCAGCCCAGGATGCAGTTGGCTTTCTGGGCTGCAAGCACACGCTGTCTGCTCATAGCCAGCTTCTCGTCCAGCAGCGTTGCCTTGTCCTTTTCTTCAGGGCTTTTTTCTCTCCCCTCCTCCCCCAGTCTGTAAGATAAGACAAGGGATAGTGTATCTACTGCAATGCTTCTGTCTGCTGTGCCTGACTTAGGTTTTAACTTGGACTTTTTGTGTTCCATCAGTAATGAGTTAATTATATATGCTACGCTCAAATGTTTAATGCAGTTATTAGCAATATGCCTGGTTCCACATGTTGTGCATGCGTGAAAACCAAAGAGGAATTATCTCAAAGGCTACTTTAGGTGGCTCCTGGCTATTTAGATATTGACTTGAGCTTCGACTTGTGCTGCTCCATGTTGGGTGAACTATCAGCTTTGCTCCGATGGCTTCTGCTGTGTTCTTGGCTTAATGTGACTTGCCATAGGGAAGGAAAAACTATGTTTGTCCATGAAGCTGACAACGTCAGCAGGCCTGCTGCATATTTTAGCTTGGGTGCATGGAACCAATTTGTTTTCAAAGACTAAATCCCAGGGGGAGCTTATTGTTGTAGTCTCTCAGTGCAATCTCCCAGATAGTGTAGTGTTTGGGTGTGAAGAAAACCCCACTGCAGCTATCCATGAATCCATAGAAATACCTGGAAGGTTTGCAATATAAGGGAGTAATTAGACAAGATCCCAATGTTTACATTTGTATTGAACATTTAGGGCTATTTCTGGTATTTTCTTTTATTCACTGCCCTCTAGAGGTCCTGTAAGTGAAATTAGACGGTAGGAAAAGAAAATTGAAGCAATAGTTCTTTCTGCCTGCTAATACTATGCAATGGTTTATAAAATCATAGCATCATAGAATGTTCCAGGTTGGAAAGGACCTCTAAAGGACATCTAGTCCAACTCCCCTGCAGTGAACAAGGACATCTTCAACTACAGCATGTTGCCCAGAGCCTTGCAATGCTATAAAATAATTGCATAGCTGCTCCTAGACTTAAATGCTACTTTCCACACTCACTGGGAAGGGAAATTTTTTTTATGGGTAGGAGAAGTTCAAGTTTTAATGCTGTGGCTGGTAGTGCCACCTTTTATAAGTACAGAAGTGACTATATGACATCCCTTTAGAAGAGGCTACCTTTTTTATTAGGGATGCTAAGTTTTATAGGATGAAGTTATCAGTGAATTGCATGTTTGTCCTTTTATACCTTTTTGATAGCGTCTCATTAAAAACTCTTCCAGGGAGACAACTTTGAATCATAGAATCATTAGGGATTGGAAGGGAACTCGAAAGTTAATCTAGTCCAATCCCCCTGTCACAGCAGGATCACCTAGACCCAGTCGCACAGGAACACATCCAGGCGGGTCTTAAACATCTCCAGTGAAGGAGACTCCACAACTCCCCTGAGCAGCCTGTTCCA